>VZTT01024241.1:9519-19888 GCA_013400855.1 Buphagus erythrorhynchus
TTTAAAAAAAAAAATAAAAAAAAAAAAACCAAAAAAAAAAAAAAAAAAAAAAAAAAAAAAAAAAGGAAAAAAAAAAAAAAAAGAAGAAGACAAAACCCAACAAAACTAACAAATCAGTACATAAGGATATGTCAGCAATTTCATCACTTACAGGCTCTCCTCGATGTCCTTCTAGGCCTGGAGATCCAGGCTGCCCAACTTCTCCCTTTAAAATAAAAAAGGTCTTAAGAAAACAACCTTATTTGCATAATAAAAATAAATATTTTAAATAGTAAATAATATTTGTAATCTAAGTAAAATTTCAAACCAGTACACATTGAGAGCTCACCAAACAAACATTTCTTAACAGTTTAAGACACAGCAAGAAGTGTCATCAATCCAATATTCCCTTATGTTGTGTCTAACAGCTATCAAACAGTTTGCAAAAAGAGGTGAGAGAAAATTTTCTTTTCACTCAGAACAGCAATTTGTCATAGAAAAAAAAGCATAAAACAACAGACTGTTACTGTCTAATTGTTAGTATAAATAATAGTATGAAAAAATATTTCAAAGCACTTCAGAATACAGCAGTATCACAAATGATCAAATATTCATCCCAGTATGTATGATACTAAAGTATTCTGAAAATTTGAATAATTCCAGAAATAAACGCACATTAAAAAGGCAAAAATAGATATATTAGATAGGTATAGATAGATATAGATATAGATATAGATATAGATAGATATAGATACAGATAGATATACACACACACATGTATAAAATAATCTGGCACTAATTAATTTAAAACTATAAAGGCTGAACTTGAAGCAACAATGGGTAGCATCTGGGTTTCAAGCCATGTTTTTTCCACATTCTTTCCCAAAATGAATATTGTAAAAAACCAGGAAAGCTCCATGAGAAATTTCCTTCAAAGACAGCCTGTTTGTTACTGTTCTGAATTTGATTACAGACCCAGAATGAAGCAGTTTTATAGCAAGCAGATGTTGAAGTCAGGGTAACAAAATGTTTGAATGAAAAATATGGCTTCTATTAACTATTATATTGTAAAATTAATAAAACCTAATGAGCACGTCATATTTTTGGTACTACAATAATAAGGAAAATAATCCAGAAAATGTCTTTCAGTTTAAATGTACACACATTCACACAATATACTGAATTCTCTGCATATTGCTTACAAGCACAAAACATATGAAAGTACTCTCCAAATTCATGTTTTAGCAACATAATGCTTCACTCTAAATTGCCACCAGTGACAGTTAAAATTTTATGTTAATGTTAACCGTGTCTATTACCTGCTCATGTTATCAAATATCAGAGAAGAAAAAAATCTAGTATCTAGTTTTTTCCTATGTTCTGAAGTACGAGACAAGGAATTTCTCCTCCAACTTAGCAATATCTGTGTATACACATATATATACGTAAAATAAGAGAGGATTTATTTGAAATAAATTCCTGGAGATGACCAAGCTCATCACATATAACAGAAGTGTAGTCTGGACAACTGATGGAGGATTGATTCAGCTGACCAGACACCAGGAGTTGAATTCCACTGCCCACACACAGACATCTGGTCATATTTGAGATACTCAATGGTATCTTGTCTACTCCCACTCCAGAAAGGCACTGGCTTTCCATAGGACTTATGTCATATTTTTCAGCTCCCCAAGGATGTTTTGGACATTAATGCATTTCAAATGCACCAGGGGCTTTTTATGTGCACAACTGAACTGATACCTATAAGTCTGCCTTCTCTGAGCTGCATTACTCTCCAGACTCCACTGGCATTACCCTGGATCCACCTCACTGACAGCTGCTGCCCGGAAGGTTTTAGGTCTCTCTGTGCCATATGTCCCTGCTGCAGCAGCTGTCACAGATATGACAGCTACATCCCCAACTGCACTAGACAAGCATGGTCACAAAACAGAAGATCCAGATCTCCAACTACAGAAACATGAATTTAGACAAATGCACTCAGAAGTACATTGGATTTTTGGACACTGAAGTACCATTAGTCTGGAGCAGCCCTAGATAATTTCATTATTATTAAAAGAAACCTTCATAGGAACAAAGCTGCTTTATAGGAACAAAACTTCTTTAGATCAATTCAACTGAGCATTTACATCATATATTATTAAAATCTTTTCCCTGTGAACTTTAAAACTGGTACTACTGAAGTCTATGTTTTCACAAATTAGAACAGTGCAAACAAGCAAGCAGAATGTCCAGTGAGCTCACAGACTGCAACACATTATAGAAATACCAGATCCTGTTGCCTTTTTTACAGTAGACACATACTTAGTTGACCTGAAAAACTGTTCTACATTAAATATGAACAGCACTGCATAGTGAAGAGAATAAAAACACATACAAAAACATTAATCCAACACTGAAGGTATACTTTCCCCTAATTTTCCCATAGCTCCCTTCAAAAGAAATTATGCTCTCCAGTGTATACTTGTATATAAATCTCTTTAGCAGAATCATAGGGTTAGAGAAACACAAAAGGATAAGAGAGATAAAGTATAAACAATCTCTAATGAAAGCTTTGCCTCTGCTCACAAAACAATTGAAAACAATGAAGTCTGCTCATTGCTGCAGTAAATTTCCACACCACCCAGTGACAACATTATTTTAATATTCCACAGAATAAACACGGTATGTCTACACCACAAGCAATGCTATTGAAGACTTTTATCAAGATATTAATATACATTTCTACATACCTTGAAGCCAGGACTGCCCGGTAATCCATCTTTCCCATTTCTGCCAGGGTCTCCCTGTGGCAACATTTAACAGTAATCAGCAGGTAAATTAACAAGCAAAAGCTAATGACAAATTGTCTTCAGAAAACTTACAGATCGCCCAGGCATTCCTGGAAACCCTGTATCACCCTTCTCTCCTTTTGAACCCTAAGAAAAACAGCAAGCAGAAAGTAAGTAGTGCTCAATGTTTGTGCTGCAAATTCAATATATTTAATCAATAATTCATGCATGTCATTTCTTATTTTGAAAAAGTACAGAAGATCTGTTTCTTCCTTAATTCAGGCAGTTGTCAATTAATAACTACAACACCATTACATAAAGAAAAATATGCTTCAAACTACAGAAATGCTAACACAGACCCTCTTTCAAATTGCTTAAAACTCTAGACTATGAGTCTAAACGCATGAAGAAAATATAAGGCCAGGTGAAAATATAGCTAAATATAACACTGGATGGCCAAACTATACTCTCTGCTTTGTTTAAATTACAGATTAAAACATCTCTCTTCCCATCTGTTATCAGCCTCACTCCTTTCATGTGCTCCTCTTCTCCCTCCCCTAACTCCTCTCCCTCTCTCTTGTTTGGTTATATGTACATCTGTATTTAAAAGCAGAGACTTCTTTGCAATATAATTATTACATATGCCCCGTATATGGTGTGTTACCCCATAGAGATATTTACAAAAAATACATGCATTTTGTGCTATGTGAAAATGAATTACACCAATCCACGAACAGAATGAAAAGGTTCTCAAAACATCCAAATAAGCAGAGTGTGTTTAACATTGCTAAATGTAAATACATCCAGTAAAATCAGTGAATGGTTTTCTGAGCTGTAAATAAAGAATTGCATTTTCTGTGAATATGCATGTTATAAAAATATTAATTATGTTGTCTGGGGTTCCCATGCCCAGGCTCCCAGTGGGAATGCGGAGCCGGACACAGCTGGTTCCAACCACGAGTGGGGAATGTGTTTAAGAAGGGACAGAAATGTGACACCAACAAAATAAGGAAAGAGGAGAAAAGTGACAGCTCTTCGGACTCCAAGAATAGCATGCTGGAGCAGAGATTCCCCTGCAGCATTTGGAGGGGGCCATGGTGGAGCTGTAGTAGCCAAGGTGCAGCCCATGGAGAATCCGTGCAAGGCCAGGTTTGCCCTGAAGGGCTACGGCCCTTGGGAAGGACCTGCCCTGGAGCAGGGGAGGAGTGTGGGGAGGAAGAGCAGGGAGAAGCTGATAAGACCACCCTACCTTGCTTCCCATTTCTTTTCCCATGCAGGGGGGAAGTTGAGCCTGGGAAAAGGCAGGGTGGAGGAGAAGGGGGTTTATTTGTTTGGTGTTTTTTTATTTTTTTCTCAATATCCAAACTTAAATATTTTAGTTGTCAGTAAATTAAATTAATTTTCCCCAAGCAGCCACTGTTTTGCCTGTGACAGTAACTGGCAGGTGATCTCTCTTATCTGGACCATCAAGCTTTTCCATCTTATTTTTTTCCCTCATACTGATGAGAAGGGAAATTGTGAGAGGTGCTTGGGGGTTTGCACCAAGCAGCCAGTCTAGGTGATCCCATCACAGATACCAAGAGCATTTTGCTTTAATTTATGCTTATAAAGTCACTTGCCTTTTTTCCATATATTCCTGGCACTCCTTGATCTCCTTTAGGACCTCTTTCTCCCTAGATAAAATGTATGTGAGCAAGTTAATTTTTAAACAGAAGTAGTCACATAAAGATATATATATAAAGTATACATGTATAGCAGACACAAAGAAGGCAAAGAGCTCCATGTGATAGAAAAAATATGCCCAAGACTTAAATGCAAATCCTGAATTTGCCCAGCTTCCCTAGAGGAGAAGGCCAGAATGTCCAACACCAATGGTGAGACAATCCACAGCTCACAGGCTTAAGGCATCAAGTTTCTACAGAAGGCACTTTGTGATACTCACTGCTTCAATACAGGCAGGAACCTAAGTGAAAATTCAGCTCTTTGAGAAGGGCTGGACTTTTCTGAAGACCTTATTTGACGAGTTAAAAACACAAATTTGGAGAAACTAAGAGGTAAATTCACTTGAGTACTAACACAGAAGAGAAAAAAGTATGGGGAAAATTGTTTTGGGGAACACACACATGAACTCAGCTCACTGTAATAGATCAGAACTATTCTTCATAAAAATTCTGTCACTCAAGTAGAATGACAAGAAAATCATATCATTGTTTTTATTTTTTTAAACATTATTTGTAATGAAGAATCCTCTTAGAAGTAGCAAAATCAAATTAATATAAAATCCCATAGAGCAAAACAGAAATTAAATAACAGGTGGTTTCTATTGTTTGATATCTATGTAATGAAGTCCCAGGACATGTATCTTTCCTAAATTTCACATTCATATCTATCATTTTGAGCAATTCATCAAATGCTCTGAAATAGTATTGTATATAGACTTGTTTACCCTTTAAATTAAACTACAGGGCAAGCTGGAACACAGGAATATTGTAACAAGAAATATTTAATTTCAACCTTTGGTGCTGGCATCCCATGTAATCCAGGAAAACCAGGTAGTCCACTGTCACCCTGAAACAGCAAACATATTTTAAATCCTTGTATCAAAGGAGTGGTAATATACTACAACAACATTCATATTGTTGTGATGAACAAATAGTGGAAAGATGTAATATATCACTGTATCAACTTCATAATATTGGTATGATGACTGGTAAGAGTTTTTTTATCCTTAAACAAAATTCATTACATAAAAGAAAAACCTTAATCACTAAATTTTAGACTAAATTTATGATAATCTTTTTGTAAGTCTTATGGAGGTTCAATAGCAGCAATTTATGACCTTATGAAATTTCCTACCAGCTTACTCTGGATGAGTGAAGTATTAAAAAATAAGATATTAAGTACCTGCCCTAAAAAAGAAACTAAATTAAACCAAAATACACTTATAAAACAACTTTGGCAATTTGACAAATGAGTTCTCATTTCAGAGGAAGAAAGAATCCACTTAGGTAAAAACAGGTTGGCAATTGAAAAGACAAGGCAAAATACCAGTTCTTTTTACTGTTCTCAGAGGTGTCAGGTATTAGGAATTCCAAACTTTTGCTGTTGGTACAGAAGATATTTATCTGACAATTTGTCTGCAAGTTCCCTTGAGCAATAACAACAAAATCCTAAACTACAACTTGTCACTACTTGACTTGAAACAATAAATACAATCCTAGTTGTTTGGTTCAGTAGACTACTTCACATGAGAAAACAGCTAATTACAAAATCATTTTTGGAAAATCAGAATGTTTTCTTTCTGTTAATACCTACTTTTACATTGAACAATATAATTCAATTTGTTTAATATATTTCAATCAGATAGAATGAATAGTAAAAGATGCTTAGAAAGTTATTTCATATAATATTTCAAATTCTAAGATAAGGGTTAAACCAGGACAACATGTCTCAGTGCTGTTTATCAAAGCCATTCATGCCTAAGCAGATTTGGAAAGGTCTGTCATATATTTGCAGCAGGCAGGAACATGACCGCAGGAATGACAGCCTGTGGGTTAATGTATCACAATATCTCTCAACAAACAAATATTAAAAGCAGACAATGAAATGGAGTTCCAAAATTAGCAAAGGTTGTAAAATTAACACTTCATATATACATTGCTTCTTAATGAAAAGAGTGGAGTCTTGATTTCTACTCAGAAGTGGTGGTTCAATTATTGGATAAACTAAAACATTTGGAAATGAAAACAATTTTAAATTAGCTACTAGAGAAACTTTACAAGTATTGGGATGAAATAAAGAGATGAAAACTTGGGCACAACTTCCAGGAAAAAAATTCTAATGGCAAGACCTATTTTACAATGGAAATGTTCTCTAAAACAGTGGTGGAAGCCCTATTTCTTGGCACTTTTTAAACAAGGCTAGACTGAGCAATAGGAAATATTCTATCTGTCACAACCCTGCACTGCGAGGAAGTTAAGAGTTTTTCATCAGCATCGTCTTAATTTCTACACACAGCCCAACACTGATCGATTGATTAGATTAACTTCTAAAATCGATTAGATCGAGATGAATAAAGCACAGAACACATAAGCAATTTTTCAGCTCTAACCATGAATTTGAGAGCTCTGCTGAACAGTGACGAATTTAAGGACCTGTTTATTGGGAACTTTAGAAAGAAATTCTAAGGTCTGTTGGGAAAAAAAGTGCTTGTTTTACAGAAAGGGCTTTGAAATTTTACTGTATCAAAACCAAAATAATTGTCACCACAATCAGCTTAGAACTTTTCGAAACACAGGGCACAAATGTGAGAGAAGGCCATAGCCAATGGGCAGTTTATTCACTGTGTATACAGAAGATCCAGAGTCAAGTTTACCCTGATTACCAGAAGGCAGTTACATATAAGCTCCCACATCTGTCTGTATCTCCAAGCTACTGGCTACACCTCAGCTAGAATTTTCCACAAAAAGTTTTGGGTTCAATTAGTCAGTGTTTTCTAATAAAAAGTGCCATACAGGAATTCCTACCTAAGTCATCTGGATACTCACTTAAAGAGAAAAAGGGTGAAAAGAGTTAAAAAGAAACTATTCTGACAGATGTCTGTACTGTGCTTCCAGGTACCCATACTTAGATACACTTTCTAAGTATATGTTATTCAGTGAAATAAAGTTGTTACTGGCAGTGCTAAAGCCTATATAAACTCTATTAAATAAAGAGTGCCAGATTGAGAATTTAAATTTAGGATTCTTAGTCCTTCCTTATTACCCTTTTAGCAAACAATTCTCACAGAACACTCGTGAAAATACTATTACCTGTACAACCAAAAACTAAAAAAGGTAAGAGTAAAACCTTTTTATCTATTATTCTTGTTTGGGTTCCTTTACCTTTGCCCCATCTTTTCCTGGTTCTCCCTTGACACCTGGCAAGCCACGAGGTCCCTAGATTGAGAAAGAAATGAACACCAGCTCAAAAACTAATACAATCTGATACAGAATTAGACACAGAAATGTGACACAACATGGGCCAGAGACCAATGTGTCAGCTGCCTGATTCCAACATTTTGGTGACTGGACACAAAAGCAGAACTAAGAGTAATGTCTACCCAGCATGGATAAACATGGCACACTATCATAATCCATGGCTGAGGAACACTGAAACAATTTTTTGTTCTAACCAAAGACCACCCCAGGAAAACAAAAGAATGTCACACAGCCATACTAGTATGTTCAAAATCACAACCTGTCAACATGTGAGCCCTTCAATAATCCATCAGACAGACTCCACTTACGCCGTGTTGCAGGCTTGCTCTTGGCCCCAGCAGGCTCTCAGATATTTAATTCCACAAATGAGTAAATCCTTGATTATCATTCAGACTGATCATGCCACAAGTAAAATACAGCACAGGTTTCCAACAACTGTCCTGTTTAGCAAGGACTACTAAATTAATAAAACAAAGAAAAAGAATTCCCCTCCATCCATCTGGGCTTTATGTGAAAATTTGTTTTGGACATGTGAATTGTGGGCAATCCATCACCATGACAAGACTTCAGATCACTGCTAGTGATTCACAGAAAAAATGAAGAAACTACTGCTTGGCTCCTGGATCAGGATAAAAATGTCTGAACTGCAGCTGAGTCCATCTTCTAGAGGCCTTACCTAGCACTGCTTAGATTTGCAGTCTAATTGTCAGCCTACCTACAAACCCCAAAGTCATGTGAATTTCAAAGCAATTCACCCAAGAATGGCCCCTGATTTCATGGCACCCCTTGAGCCCTCTTCATTCCCCACACCTCAATTCCCAATGACAAGATATTGAGAGAGACTTGGCAGGATTTGTCTGAAATATTCAAATTCTAGGAATGGAAACAAACTTACTTGAATCCCTGGAGTTCCTGGCATACCTGGAGCTCCTGCTGATCCCTGGTATCCCTAAGGAAAAGAACCAAGGCTTGACTTTTCTAAAGCAACATACACAAATTTCCAAACACCTATTTAAAACAAAACAAAACAAAACAAAACAAAACAAAACAAAACAAAACAAAACAGTTCTTCTGCTTACTAGAGAACTTTTGTCACAACCCTATAATTTTAGGTCACAGATTTTAGCAACTGCTATTACAATCATACATTTGGGATTTGTATTTCAGCTTTCAAAAGCTTTCATATCTGCAGCTGAAGCTCTCAGCCTCCAGACTTTAGCTAAAACCAGTTATTTTAGAATTGTTACACAAAAGCATAATAAACATAGCGTTTTATTGTCCACTTGAAAAAAAAAGAAATTAATCCACATATGTAGACACATTTTTTTCTCTCTCTCCCCTAAGAAAAATAGCAGGAACATGGCAAGACTTTTAAAGTCTTCTATCCAGTTACAGAAATAAGCTTTAACAAACAAGATATGTTCTAATACATTATGCAGCCAGTTTTATAATATCTCTACATAATAAAAATTCCATTCTTGATACTAAGCACTTAGGTATGTACTTGAAGGTATATAACAGTCTATACAAATAAAAAAAAATAATTTGAATGACTGGGACTACAAAAAGAAATACTAAATAATTCATGAGTTAAAAAGAAAATTTCAGGAATGTTTTGCTAGAAATAAACATTGGCAGAACAAGAGAACCTTTACAGAAACCAAAATATATGTCTATGTTTTCATAAATTGGATTCAATTAGTACAGCAAAGATAGCCAGTTTTCATGCAAAATTAACAAGGGCTTTAAAGAATCTTTTAAGAGAGGCAAGTTACTGAATAATAAGAATTTTACATAGCACATTTAAAAACATGTCCTTGCAGTGGACAAAATGAGCTACCAAGAGGATATTTTCAAGAAAACATATAAAGCAAGAAGAGAAGTTGTTCTATAATACTCTGAGGTTATTTAGTTCAGACATTTCAACAGGCAGACAAAACTAAATTTGATAAATCCCATCAAATGGGCTATCCAACTTCAAATACCCAGAATCTGATTTGATTTGAACTGAGAGAAGTAATAATCCTATCCAAACAGGTTTCAAGCTTAAAACCTTGGCAAAAAATTTCCTGGGGTGATTTCCACACTGGTAAAGAGGAGCTAATAGAACCTTTTCAGTACAAGGGAGGCAGCGTGTTTGTCTGATTTCTTCTTTAAAATCAGTCAGAGCTTCCTAGGAATAATAAACTGAGCTAAAATTATTTGCTGGGTTAGATACGACAGAGCCCTTGTTGTGCCCTCTTCCCAAAAGACATTTGAGCAGTTGCCCGATGAGCCAGCTGGTAATGTTTAATATAGAAGCAAACAGAATTCTAGGTCTCTGTCATACATGGATCCTTTATCAAATATTTTACTTCTAGTGCTCAAGGCAGTTCTAGCAAAATCAGCTTTAACTGTAAATGGTATAGTATCCCCAGAATGCTTATAGGCCTCCTGGTCAGCTGAAACAATTCACCAAATCAAAAAATCCCTCTAAAAGTTCATCCATTTCTTTCTTCTCAAAAAAATAATTGCTATGACTTTCTGTAGGATATAATTCTATACAAATAAAACTTTATTTCATAATTTAGATCTCTGCAATGCAATTTCCCTTCTCCCTCTAACTGAGCAGGGGAAGAAGTA
>VZTT01024249.1:0-11793 GCA_013400855.1 Buphagus erythrorhynchus
GCTGTGGCTGCCTTGTGTCTCCCTCTGCAATGGTCCCCAGGGCCACTAGATGGCAAATTTGGCTCATGAACCCCGAGCAATATTTCATCCTGGGAGAGAGATGCCTTGCCATGGACTGGACACCCAGGCCTGGTGCCTCTGTTGTCTCCATCCCGCAGCACTGGGGTCAGACACCTCTCCTCCAGCACGGCCACCCCTCAGACACCTGCACAAGGCGCAGGGTCCTGGAACTCGCATCTCCAGCCTGTGCATGGCCCTGTCTGCCCGTCCTGGTGCCCATCTCTTCTCTTTGCCTCTTTGTCTCCCCTGCGTGCCACCACTCCCACCTCTCCCCTCATCACCCCGTCTCCCTTTCGCTGACCCTCCCTGCCGCTCTCCCCCCTCCTCACCCTTTCCCCGGCCCATCACATTCTTCCCCAGCCTATTAATAACTTCTGGGCAATTGCACCGGGTCCCCGCTGGGCCCGGCCCCGCCGCCGCCGCTGCCCCGCGCAGCCGCTGAACGCGCCGGCAGCAAGTTCAAAAGTGCAGCGGGGCTTTCACAGCCCCGAGCCCCGTCAGGGGGTGGAGGAGCCGCTTCCAAAGAAAAGGCGGCGTTGCCAGGGAGCCCCTGGCACAGGAAAAGGGGGTCACCTTCACCTCCGGCAGGACCCGCCGGGATGGACAGGCGCCAGCAGCCCCGCGGGCTGGAGATGCTGAGAGCGGCCGGGGGGATGAAGGGCTGGGCCGGGGGCGAGCGGGGCTAATTGGCCACCTCCGGCCAGCGAGCCCCGGTGGGATGCTCGGCCGAGTGGCCAAATCCCCCCGTGCAGTATGGAAATAAGGGAGGTGTCCCCGGCGCTGCTGCCGGGAGAACAATGTTGCTGCAGTTGAGTGACTGTAACAGGCCCCGATGACAGCCGGGGCCGCGTTAAAAATGCCTATTCAAGCACATCAAGACATTGAGAGGCCTCGTGGGGATCTGAAACCCTCGGGGATTTCTGGATGAGGCCAGAAGCTGAATCCCCAGCCCTGGGAACCTGGGGGGGAAAAAAAAAGGAAAGAAAAAAAAAGAGAGACAGAGAGAGAAAAGCAAAGAAACCCACAAAGCAGCTTTAAAAGGGCGGCAGCGCCCGAGGCTGGGCCTCCTGCTCCGAGCGGGGCTGCAGCCTGAGAAAGCAAAGCAGCCCCAAAACCAGGCTGTGATGGTGCTCTGGGCATCCCCAGGGCTGAACAGGGTTATCTGAGGCTGGCTTTGCACCTCCAAAATGTCCCCGAGCTGCTGGGGATGCTCTGTCCTTCCTGCCGGGGAGCCACGGCTGCAGTCTGTGGGGCAGAGCTGACAAATATCCCCAAAAAACCAAAAACTGTCAGGGGGGTGAAGGGATGGCCAGAACAGTGACCAGGGATCTCCTCGGGGTGAGAGGCAGCAGTGGCCCCTTCTCGACACCCTGGGGAGTTGTGAGGGTTCCCTGTGGCCCGGGACCCTCGTGGGGGTGTGAGGGATGTGACACCAGGTGTGACACCAGCTCAGCACAGGACAACAGGCAGAGCAGGAGGACCTGCAATCCCTCGTGCTCAGGGGACCAGGCTGGGACTGGCCAAAAAGAAACCTCTCCTTAATTTTGCCACATCATTTCCCTGCTTTGGTTCTCCACATGGCTGCGTAAACCACAAAAGAGAGAGGCAAGAGAAGGAGAGGGAATGAGGAAGAGGATGGAGGCTGCTCCTGTCAGCTGATGCCACATTAAAGAGGTTGGGAAACAACAGCATCAGTTGAGTCGATTTGGTGCAATTGCAAAACAAATGAAAGAAAAACGTTGATAAGGCACCAGTCCTACAGCATCAAGGATTAACATTTACCTGTTCTGCTGCACCAGTTGCTTCCCGCTGTTTCAGATTCCCAGGATTTGGCAGGCAGACTGGAAGCTTTTCAAGGCAGAGTGATTTATCTGTAAAAGATATTGCACATTCACAGACCTGCATAAATAATGCAGAAGTAATTAATAATAACTCAGTCCCTGCTCTTAACAATGCCAGGAAAAGAAATTGCTTCACTGGAGTGTCACTTATGCCTTTTGGAAAAGATCTTTATTTGTTAAGTGTCTCAGAGAGAAAGGACAGGGTGGTTTTGAAACAGGGAATGGAGGTCACACAGTCCTGGGATTTTAGTGCCAGCCTGGCAATCTTCAGGATTGATTTAAAGAACCTTCTGCTGGAGTCATGTGAAACCAACACTGATTCAGCTTTGATTTTATGTTTAGTTTCAATCTCCCATGTCTGCAGTCAAAAGTTTGAAACCATGAAAACAAAGGGCTGAGAAACCCAGGAAGGAAAGAGATAAGCTCCAAGAATTACTACTTTTAAAAGTCTTGGCCTTTCAAGCCTCAGAGTAACTTTTGAGGTTTGACACAGGATTTCCAGCTTGGGGTCTGGCAGTCCTGTCCCACCCACTTCACAACTGCTAGGAAAGATATTCCTTTTTTTATTTTTTTGTTCTTTTCCCTCACTGTTTTCCCTACATGCTTGCTGTTCACTTTTCTGAGAAGACAAAATTAACCATAAATGCCAGGATTTCATAGATATTGATGTCTGTTCTGGATGGTGGAAGCTGTCAGGTTCTGACTAGCTGACAGGGAATATTGTCACTATATTCCAAGGAATGCTCTGTCACTGTTTTTGCAGGGTGTCCTTGCCTGTGTCCTGTCTGAGCTGCACCGACAGCCAGGGCTGGGTTTGACCAGGGATCACAGAGATGTGGGGAAGGAGAAGCACAGCCATTACCTGAGCAAATAAACCAGCTGACCAAAAAATGAGGTTTTAATCAAAAGATCAAATAATCTCTTCAGCTCTTTCTATAAACCCCCCATGGTTTGGTTCCACTTGGGAAGGCATTCTCACTGCTGCTGGCAGAAGAAAAACAAGCAGCTCCCTTCTGTCTGGCAAAGTGGTTTGAATAACTTCAAGTCTCCACTAATGGCTGCTATCAAAATACCTAAAATGGAAGGATTAATTTTTCTGTGCCTTCCCATTACAGCTTGAAACATGGTTTCAATTAGGGCTGGCCTCCACTTTTTTTTTTTTTTTTTTTTTTGTTCACTTTCTGTGAACATTCAGTCGCTTCTGTGCCTATTCATGAGCTCAATTCTGCAGAGGTTCTTCACAGATGTGTTCAAACATAAAACTGGACTGCACTGAAATGTCACACTTCTCTGGCAAAAATATTTAACAAAAGGTGAAGATTGACCTGAAATGCTGAAATGTTCAACATTAAATTGTGCATGGGGTTATAAATTTCACAATCTGCTGTAGATGATGCATTTATTTAGATAGGCCTTCAACAAGAGACCAGCTGTCTCAGCTCCCTGAAATGTTTAAGCATATGTTTAATTTTAAGAATATGAATAATTCCATTGATATCAATGGCACTTACTTACACTTAAGAATATATTTTGCTGAGCTGGAGCAAGGAATAGTGTCATGTAATGCCAATAAAGTGCAAATTGCAACATTTCACTAAGTGCTTTCTGGGACCAGTTTAAAAATTAATCAATGAAGATCTGTCATGTGAAAACACAGGAATTAATATATGTGAGATTTTGCTGTTTGCTATCCTAATATTGCCACGTATTAACATCCACCAGAGCACTGACAAGTGAAATCAACCCCAAATCTGTGAAACAGAGTAAAAATGGCAACAAGTTGCATGTGTTGTTCATCATGAATCATCCTATCAGGCTTCATGATTTACCCATGCAACATTAAATAACATTTACCATCCTTACAGGCAGACCAGATATAGATTAATCCCAATTAAGACTTGGAATTGGATGATCTTTAAGGTCCCTTCCAAGCCAAACTCTCTCAGGGATGCACAGGGTGGGATTGTTGGGGTGTCTGTGGAGGGAGTTGGACTCATGATCCTTGTGGATGTCTTCCAATTTGTGACAGTCTGTGATTCTATGACTCTTAGTGATTAAAATATCACAGAGCAAAGGGTCAAAAATAACATTATTTTCCTCTTTCTGTCTCTTACTCGCCACAAAACTTTTCTACGAGCATCAAATAAAAATTCCCAGGCACAAACACTTCAGCCATTTGTATTTGCCCTCACAATTTTACTCCTCACAAGTTCAACACCCCTGACATTGTCTGTGACCTACAGAGACCTGGGCCGTGCCCCTCTTCCCTTGGGACAGTGTCACCAAATAAATAACTCTATATCCATATGCAAATGATTGCTGTTTTCAAGCTGTTCCCCAGTGACCTCACACACTGCCCAGACGGTGCAGGAATATGTTTCCCACATACGTCACATGTTCTGTGACACATTTCACACGTATTTAAAATAGATCTCCTGGCCTATAAAAATGCCCAGGCACCCAAACCAAGCAGCCTGCACCTGTAATGTTTGCAGAGTGCACTTCCAAGACTGTGTAAAATGGGTCCAAATTGATTGTATCCTTCATCCAGCTCAAATATTGATGGTTTATAACTTTATAAGTGCAATGGATTCATTCATGGGAGGGTATTATCTGACTTACTTGATAGCTGAGTAACAAAGGGAAAGAATTTGTTACAACTCTGCCTCCACTGTGACAGCTCTGAATCCTCCCTGTGTGGGTCAAAACAGTGCTTGTCACATGTGTTTGTCATTTTATATTCCAGCCTGACTCCCTTGAAACTGCATTGGCTGTGCTTTTATGCAACAAAATCCAGCTCCAGGGTGTTTGAGATGTGCCACGCTGCTAAAAAATGGCTTTGCTGCAATCAGGGGCACTCCTGTCTCACAGGTAACGATGGCACTGATAAAGCTGAAGTTTCAGTGGGCTGAATTTCAGCATGGCAGGGCCAGCCAAATGCCCTGAGTCACACACAGCACGTGGGCATAGCCCCCACTGCAGCGTGGGGCACTATCTGAGCTGCTATCGTACCTGAGCCAGGTAGAGCAGGGGGCATTTGCATACATTTGCATATGTGGCAACCCCTCCTGTAGCTGCTGTGCAGACAGGTGAAAGCTCTTTTTACACCATTCCAGAAAAACAGTTTAGTGGAATATGTCATGGGAGCAGCTGACGCAGAATCCACAAAAAAAAATCAGAAATTCTTAATAATTTCATCCAATCACAGACTCAATCACAATTGTTCAGGTCATTGAGTCCAGCCACCAACCCAGCAACACCAGCACTTAAACCATGTCCCCAGGGGTCACATCCACAAGTTTTCTGAACACTTCCAGCAATGGTGATTCCACCACTGCCCTGGGCAGCCCATTCCAATAATTTACAACCCTTTCTTGTGAGAAAGTTTTCCCAATATTCAACCTAAACCTCCCCTGGACCAACTTGAGGCTGATTTTTTGTCCTGTCCCTGTTCCCTGGGAGCAGAGCCCAACCCCTGTATGGCTGCCCCCTCCTGTCAGGGAGTTGTGGAGAACCAGAAGATCTCTCCTGAGCTTCCTTTTCTCCAGGCTGAGGCTTGGAATGCTACAGGCTCTGAAAAACAGCTCCAGGAGCTCTGGTTTTGTCTCACAATGTGCAGAGAGCATCACACACCACCAGGCTGGGGATCTACTGCCCTTGGAAAACACCAGTGGTTCTCAAAACCACCAGGCTGAATTACTGGGGTTGGAAATAGCAGAAACACCAGTCCCAGGAGGAAAAGGCTCCACACAACATGAGAAGAGCTCAGGATGCTCAGAACCAGGGCAAGCATGAGTATGCAGCCACTGGACTGCCACTTTAGAGCCCCAGGAAACTCCAGACACTGGGAGGGCCCTGGGAGAGGTTCTGTCTCAGTGCATTTGTAGAATCACAGAATCATGGAATGGTTTGGGTTGCAAGGGACTTTAAAGCTCATCCAGTGCCACCTCTGCCATGGGCAGGGACACCTTCCACTATCCCATGGTGCTCCAAGCCCTGCTCAACCTGGATTTGGACACTTCCAGGGATGGGGCAGCCACAGCTGCTCCAGGCAATGTGGGATAGCAATCCCTACTGACTTTTTGGGCTCTTCAACCCAGATTACAACTCAGAACAGGCTCTTTGGTGCTGGTCAGGCTTCCCCACAGATCTCCTTCTGTCATGTTCTATTTTTCAAGCTATTTTTTCCCTCATCTGGTATTTTTCAGTGGCCTAAAGGTTACCCTGCTGAGAGTGACAGTCCCCAGTCACAAGGTGGCCTCTCTCTCAGCATGCAGACAGGCACCTTTCAAAGACTTTGGCAGCAGCCAAAAGCAGCCCTGTGCAGAGCAAACACCAATTTCAGCAGTGAATCTCTGTCCCTCCTATTGTCCCACGACTGTGTTTGCTCCAGTGGCCACATGAGGTGCCTGAGTCCATCTTCTCCAGCTGTCCTTGTGCCAGCAGTTTGTATTCATCCTGGGACAAATCCAGTTGGTGAAACTCTCCCTGTGGCAGGTCTGGCCAGCTCTGGCAGCTCCAGGCTGTTACATCACTTGGCCAAAGCTGACCCCAGTGTGCAGAGCACAAGGGGAAGGTGCCCTCACCTCAATAGCAGGCACGGAGGATTGATGGGTGTCACTTCAGCAGCCCATTATAATGCCAAGCTCACCTTTGGTGTTAATGAGGCCCCTTCATTAACAGCCTGGAGCAGAGGGGTCAGGGCCTGAATAGTGACAGGCTCCTTTCTCCCCAGTGAGCTGGTGCTGCTCATTCAGAACTGGGTCACGTTGGCGGGGCAGTTCGAGGACGCTTGTGCTGCCCATGCTGCATCTGCAAGGGACGTGACGTGTTTGGGACTATTCATCTGGCTCTTTTCACCAGCACTAAATACCCAGAAAGAATAAAATAAATTCTCATTGTGTTCCCACTTACTAAGAAAATTTTCCCTCTTCCTTCTGGTTCGGAGGGTTATTGTACATTTAAATACTTCTGCATTTTTCAGTAGCTACAGCATGCTATAATTTAGATTTTCCTCAGGCACAAAAGAATTTAGTTAAGCTAAACTGTATTACAGTGTGGGTTGGGTTTTTTTACAAAGTCCTTCATTAATAAGGAACTAAAGAATTTCCAAGCTGTCTGTAATTTTTCCCAGATGCAGCTAGTAGTTGCTAGGAGTATCTTTTTGGCAATCAGAGTTTTTGGTTATTAACAATCTGGGCTTTTGCTACACTACACCAGTGTTAAATATGTTCTGTGAACGCTGCAGTGTGGAGTGTGAACTGCAGAAGGGGAAGGCAGATAACAGGCAAAAGAAAATCATTTTTTAGAAGAATAAACACTGCTGGGGTTCACAGCTGATTGAAACAAGCCCAGGATTCCCTGCAGGGATCCCAGTGTTGATTAACAAACCAGGAGCCAGCGTGGCTGCAGCCCTCACTCACAGCTTCTCCCTGTCACCCTCAGGTGACCCTGTGACACAGACCACAGCAGCACCCAGGTCCCCCCAGAGAAACCAAATCCTCCCTCAGCTTCAGGTTCAGGACATTTTCAGAGGCTGCACACAAGGATGTGATGCTGTGGTTGGCAAAGCCTTGGTCCACACCAGGAGAAAGATTTCTGCCCCTTCTTACCTAAATATCAGCAGTTCTGGGTTTCAGCTGCAGATTGGCCCATCTTGGGAACACCACAGAGCACTTGGCTCATGGGATGTGCTTTGCAGAAGTGAGTGAAGACCACTGGAATCATTTTGCAGCTGTGAGAGAAGGCAGTGAAGTCACTGACACCCAGAATTTGAGGATCTTTCCACTCAAGCATGTTGCATATGGGCACAAATTGGAAGAGTGAATTTTCTCACAGAAACCCTGCTCAAATGTGAGGTTTTGTCTTAATCTTTAAATCCTTTAGAGCTATTACAAGATGATAATTTTTCTGCACTGCCTGATTCTTTCCGTGCTGAAATCAGCCTTGCTTGTTCCCTGGCTGGTGTCCAAGCCACTCAGAGCCCAGACTGACCACAGAAGTCATGGTCTTCAGTGCAAGAGTGGAAGCAGGGAAGGCTGCAACTAAATTAGTAATGAGAAAATAATAATGAATGATGAAAAACAGTGAAATAAACTTGTTTCTCCAGAGACAGGAAGGGCAAGCCACAAGCACAGACACACAAAACCATGAAAGGGACTTGCAGTCACTATACAGTTGATGTACAGCCCACCTCACAGTGAGGGATGCTAAACCTACAGGAAAGAACTTTTGCTGGAAAATGAACAATTCAGGCATCTTGGGCTGCATGAGGATGGTCTGGAGGGGCTGCTGTGTGTGTTTGAGGGGGTCAGTGCTGTGCTCCTGCACAGAAAGGGAGCCAGGGGAGGGAAGAGGTGCCTTGAGAGGCAGTTTTATCTGCAGTTCTCTGCTCCTCAGATCATCCCAAGAGCTGGGGTGGGCTCTGCCATGGCTTTGCCACTCTGGTGGCTGGGGGGACACCTGAGCATGGGCTGCTCTGTCACTGGAGCACCGGGACTCATCTGATCCCAATGCCCTGGCTGTTGTTTCCTTTGCTCACACTCCCCAGGAACAGCCACGTTCAGCCCCTCAAGCATCCGTGGTGTGCACAGACAGGAGAGAGAAAGAACGTGTTGTCCTTTCCCAGGGCTGGAACCTGGGAAAACACCCCCGAAATCTTTCCCATCCCTGGCCAAGGCAGGGATAAGTGCAGTGCAATGTCTTTTTTCCACTTTATTTTCCATCATCTCCAACTCTCACGGGACAGAACCAGCCCTTGGCATGGTCCCCTGCCATGGGCCAAGCCAGATTAAACACACACCTTTCAGTCCAAGACAAGGATCTTTGAGGCAAGACTCTGGAAAGAAAAATAAAAAAAAAAACCAAACAAAAATGAAGGAGAGCTGTCGTGTTTCATTTGCATATTTGAATATGCAAATAAGGGCTGTTTCTTATCCATTGGCACTGGCTCTACTGTAGATGGCAGCAGCACAGCGGATCTCTGCCAGCATCCAGTGCCACAAAGAAAGACACTAATTGGATTTGCAGACGCTTATTGCAAAGCCCAGAAGTTGCTGGAATAGGTATAAAGAACCAGGAGCTCAGCCCACGGCTGCCTCGGGTGCGAAGGCACTCGGCTGACAGCTCGTTAGCTTGAGATCTCCCTGCAAAATTAGGAGTTTGGAGAAGCCTGGATGGCTGCTGGCACCAGTGTCCCCAGCACCCGAAACTCCCAACACACTCCCAAAGAGCCTGGCAAATTTTCTACCTTTGGCTGTAATTTTATTTTTTCTTTTTGAGGGGAGCTTGAAAAGAAAATCGGGGTAGGTTTGCTCAGTGGTTGTGCTGGAAATGGTTCAGGCTGGAAACTGCTAGTGGAGCAAAGGCTGGTTCTAGGAATTTCTCTCCTTGAGTGTTTTCGCAGTTGAATGTAAAGAAACCCCAGCACATTTTAAATTAATCCGTTCACGCCACTTCATTGAATATCCTGAGCTGGAAGGGATCCACAGGGATCAGCAAAGTCCAGCTCCAAGATGCTTGTTCCAGCAGAGAGTGCTTGGAGCACCAGGTGGTGCTTACTCCAAATGGGACACCCCAAATTGTTCAGTAAAAATGTGGTTTAATGCTCAATTATTGGGCTGCCAGAGTGCATGTGGAAGCTGAGGCAGTTGGTTCTGGGCTTCCCATCTTGGAAGTGTCCAAGCTCTTGTCCAGATCTCCCCCCTGAATGGCAGCTGTGTCCTGCACGGGGAGAGCACAAAAACAACCATTAACACCAGGCTGGGCAAAAATAAAGGCATGGAAAAATTGCCATTGAGGAAAATTAAAACAAAGAGCAAATTCTAACAATGTTTCAGAGGAAGTAACAGGTAATTTACCAAGAAAAAGCTCAGGGTCTGGTGTGTCTGAACAACATCTCTGGCACAAGGTGGAAATTCTGCAGAGCAAGAGCAAATTTGGGAAAGATTAAGACATTCCCAGGAAATACTCAGCCCTGGGAGCACGTTACCTCCAAGGACTGTGATGAGGCTGGGAGTGAATAGCCAAGATGGGGAGGTAGAAAATAAAAAGATTTAGACCCGAGAGTCACATGCATGGGAATAATGCTCACAATTAAAGATATCAATGAGAACTCCCAGAGAAAGAGGCCCTTTCTCAATGGACAAGAAAAGGGACTGTCCAAGGAGATGTCTCTTGGGACTGCATCAGACAGAAACATGGAAAATTAAAACGGGAGCACTTAAAGGAACCCAAATCAGGCTCTTTTTTGTTGTTGTTGTTGTTAACTGAAGCGATTAAGCATTTTGTTTTGCTAATATCCTCTATCAGGTTGATGAGGTAAAGTGGCTCTTTAGAACGATTTGGGAACCGATTAATCCTCGCCTGTGGCGATCAGTCAGCGACACACAGAGTTATTGGCTAACACGGGGTTTTTCTGCTGCCTCGCAGAGATCAACAAATTATTTCAAACAAGAAAGTTGCACGGAGAAAAATTCTGAGTGAGTTTGCTCGGAAACAGTCACCAATTGCATTTGTAAAGATCAGTCCAGTGTTCCTGTAGGGCTGGCAAAATTGAGAGCTATAACTTGTCATTTAAAACTCTTAAAAAAAAAGGGTAAAACTCTGCCTGGGAGGGAGAAAGAGGGGGGAGAGGGGGAAGGAAGGCGGGAAGGGAACTACAGAGGAATGAGGGACAAAGGGGAGAAATGAGGGAAGTGAAGGGGAAATGGGAACTGAGAGGAAATGTGGGAGACTGAGGGGAAGAATGAGGGGAAAATGAGGGAGATCAAGGGGAAAAAGGAGAGAAACTGAGGGGAAAAGAGGAAAGTGAGGGGCAAAATGAAGGGGACTGAGGGGAACAAATGAGGGGAATGAGGGTGACTGAGAGGAAAATGAAAACTGAGAGGAAATGTGTGAGACTGAGGGGAGAAATGAGGAAGACTGAGAGGGAAAATCTGGGAGACTGAGGGGAAAAGGAGAAAAACATAAAATGAGGGAGTCTGAGGGGAAAAAACGAGGAAGACCAAAGGGAAAAGGAGATAAACAGAGGGAAATGAGGGAGACTTGGGGGGAAAATGCGTGAGACAAGGGGATACTGCAGGGAAAATAGAAACTGAGGGGGAAATGAGGGATACTGAAGGGAAAAGGAGAGAAAATGAGGGGGGAATGAGAGAAACTGAAAGAAAATGAGGGAGACCAAGGAAAAAGAGTGAAAGAGGGAAAGGAGAAAAACAGAAAAGGAGGGACAGCAAGGAGAAAATGGAAACTGAGAGAAAATGTGGAGATCAATGGGAGAAATGAGGGAGACAGAGAGAAAAAGGAAAGAAATGGAAAAAAAAAAAGAGAGAATGTGGGCAATTGAACCCAGAGAGAGCAAAGGAAAAATGAGGGAGAACAAGGGAGAATAAAGGAGTAAGGGAAAACGGGGCAGAACAAGAGCAAATGAGAGAAACTGAGGGGAAATAAGAGATAGGCAGGAGGAAAAGGGGAGCACTGAGGGAAAATGAAAGACAACGAAGGGAAAAATGAGACGGGGGAACGTGAGGGAGACACGGAGAGAAAAAAGGCGCAGGAAGGAGCGAGGCGGAGAACAAGGCCAGCCCTGCCCGCATCGGGACCTGCGGCTTCCCTCGTCTCCCCTTGTTCCCACCTCATTTGTGTCGGGAATTAACACACCGTCAGGGAAACGTGGACTGAGGGCGGCATGGGAGGAGTAGGGGCGGGATGGCGCGGCCGGGAGCGCACGGCGAGGCCCACACGCCAGGTCCCGGTGTTGGCTGGGCACTAAGGGGAACATCGCGGGGGACAGAAGCTGGGACAGCAGCGGGACGGCAGCCGGAGCGGAGCGGCCGCCGCATCGCCCCACACGGGTCTGGGGGGGCGGCCGGGCCCCGCTCCCGCCCCCCGCCTG
>VZTT01024250.1:24316-97252 GCA_013400855.1 Buphagus erythrorhynchus
TATGTCCTGAAAACTGTAAAATTTGACAAAAAGGCAGAACCAAGTAGTTGGTAATGTGGATATTGTACATGTTAAATATATAATGAATTTTTTTGGGGAGTAGAAGAGGCTTGGTTTACATTTCCAGTATTTAACCATTTATAGATATAACTATGAAACTATACGTACTTCATGTTGAGGGAAATGGCAATAATGTACTATATGATGGGAATGTCCAAGAAGGAAGGTTGCTAACTTCAGAATGATCTTACTGGCAAGCTTATTTAGCTGTGAAGAGCTTTCTGCAAATTTTAGTGTATCTGGAATTAGTAATCAGCAGGAAAACATCACTGGGATAGCTGGGGGCTGTAGCATGTGGTGTTATGAGAAAAGCTGGAGAAAGTTAGGCTTGTTCAGCCCGGAGAAGAGAAACACAGGGGTGACAGTGTCCACCAGCCACAGGGAGTTTTGAGAGAAGACAAGTGGAACACTTAGAGGTGCACAGGGAAAGAGCAATGCATGCCATGTCCAACAGGGAGACTTAGACTTGGATGTAAGGAAAAGCTTTGTCACCATCACTGTGGTTAAAGCTGGGAAGGGATCACCCAGAAGTGCCATGAAGTGTCCATCCTTGGACACCTTCCAACCCTGATGGAACTGGGTGCTACAATCCACCTTTCAAGTTAGTCTTGCTTTGAGCAGTTCATGACCTCCAGAGGTCCCTGCCTGATTAAGGATGTTACAGATTTGTCTTGTAAGGACAGACATCCCTCCTCTTTATTTCCTGCTTGTTACTAAATGCTGAATCTGTAGTACTGAAACCTTACTTTAAAATGGACAATTTTATTCTGATGTTTGTCTTGTTTTATGAGATGCTCTTAAGAGTTGGACAGCAAGATGAGGAAAGGAATGAAAATGTCTTTACCACCTGCAGTACACTGGTGATGTTCCTTTCTGTGGAAAAGGAAGTTTGATGGTGTACCACAAGGTGTAGTGGTAAGGGTTACAGGCTTCTAGTTTCTCATACTTCCCAACCTTCTGAATTACTGCCTGAAATCTGGAGCTGATGTTGAGATTCACTGTTTTCTCCTTTTCTGCTAGGAGCTGGGGATGTGTGTGGGAGGCTTTTTGTCTCACTCCCTTTTCTTCTTGTATGTCTCCAAAATACTTCTTCCTAAACTTTACAAATGCTGCCAGGAGAAATTTTGGCATGTGCATACCATTTAACTGTTCATTTATTCCTAATTGATGAGAATACACCTTTGAAATTACTAAGAATGTTTTGCTTTGGAGTTGGTTTTAAGGTTTATTTTTGTATATAATTTGTGACTAAGTGGCTATAGCACTTATTTTAAAATAAGACACCTCGGTATTTAATTTCTTTTTCAGTTTTGTTGATTTAAAGGAATTTTTCTGCTTAGTTCTTGGTGTTTTCTGGACACTTCTATGAATGTTTGAGCCTAGTAAGGGCAGGTCTTGAGTTCATAGCTGAAGTTCACTTAACAGATGGCCTTCCTTGGCTAACTTGCTTGTTCTCCTCCCCCTCTCTTCCCTTCTCTGGAGAGAGAAGGTCTTTCTGCTCATGGCTGTGAACTTGTGAAAACTGGATTCTACTGGTTTAAGCCATTATGCATCCAAGCTGGGAATACTCATGTTCATCTGGGTAGTTGTGCTGATGTACACAGTTTTCTTTCTTTTTCAACCTCTTTGTTTTCCTGCTTCCACCCACAAAATCTTCCCCACCCTTCCAGGTTGCCTTTTTGGCTACTCAAACATCCCCAGTTTTTCACAAAAAGACTGGGTGGTTTTCACAAAGCAGAAACTAAGCTCTGTATTTTAGGATGTAAGGTTTTTTTAAGAATAAACAACCTTTTGCCTATTTTTCATATTACCTCCTGTAAACTATCTGTATACTCAAACTTTCTTGCCATCAGATGTAATGACCCCGATATCCTTAAGCCTCTAGTTTCCTATTTTATATGTGTGAGTCCAGATTTCCCTCTTAACTGGGGCATAAGTTAGTTCCTTGGAAACTCTTCTTTGTGTTCTGGTGTGTTGGGGCTTCAGGCAGGGATGGAAGGAGAGGGCTTAGCAGTTCTCTGGGATGGATGCCAAATAGCTTCCTCTGAATCCTCACCTCAACCCTTTTCACCTCATTTCTTGGAATAGAATAGATTCACTATGCTAAATAGGGTAGAGTTTCCTTTTTGTAGCTGAAAGACCATGATTTCTAAGCCTCATAATTTTATAATTTTATGTGAATTTAGTTTCTTGGTAGATATAACTATTAATATCACTGATCTTTCTTTGTCTTTTTCCTTTATCATCTTCCACAATTTCTTTGTTGCAGTGCTGATACTGACACTTGCCAAGAGCTGCTAATAAAAGACAAAATTAAATACCTGTCAGTGCAGAATTTTGTACAAGAGTGAATCCCATGTCTCATAGCTCAGCAAAGGTATCCTTAAAAGGTAGGTTAGTCATTTGTTCTTCTCAGGGGCAAGTGCATGAAGTGCCAGTACTGTGTTTGGGAGCATTTGGATTCAGAGACCTGAAGCTGACAAGAATGACTTTAAGATGACAAATGAGTAAATGAAGCCTTAGTGTTCTGGAGGAGTTCACAGGACGTTCTTGCTTTAGCATGCTTCAACAGCTCTGTGCTCTGTCACACCTGCTTCAAACACCAACATCCAGCTTTGCACCAAGTGGCAAAAATTTACCATCCTGAACTTCCTTACTGAGCAATAAATTCCATCCTGTTTTATGAAGTACGAACAGGAGTCTCCTGCTGATCATGTTCAGTTGGGTTTTTTCTTGAAAATAAGGATGTCTTTCTGTTTATTTTACAATACTTGAGAGCAATACTGTTTTAGTGAGCCAACTACTTTACCAGCCTGAAGTGCTCTGAACTATTTAATAATAACCAAACCATTTTACAAAAAGTGCTATCTCAAAACAAATTCAAATGCAGCTTTACCCAGGAAAGCCATGGAAATACATTTATTTTTTTGTTTTTCCTACGGAAACAAATGTTCTGTTTTCGTACCGTTAGAAACTGGAATAGATTCAGGTCAGGCAATGCATATTCATTCCTTGAGACTCCTTGACAGCTTTAACTACAATCATTTCCCTCTCCAGCCCACTCCTTTCACTTCTAACTATGAGAATGGGAATTCCTTCATCTTTTGGGAACTGTGCTCACATGTCTCTCTGCCTTCATGGATAAAAATCTGTTAAACTTTATCTACATGGAACAGATTTAGCGTATAAATTATGTTCTGTAGTGTTGCAATATAAAAATATCAGCATTCACCAAAAATGCATTTCAGTGGTAGGCTTTTTTTCTGGATTTTTGTGGGCATTTTTATACTTCTTTTAGTATTCCAAAATTTGTTACAGGAAGTATTAATCTGAGTGAGTCATGGTAGATCAGCAAAGGTTCCTTGGCTGTGATCTAAAATGTCACTGATAAAGCCTAAAACCTTTTCCTTACATAAATGAAGGTATCCACTAGTCTGCAGTGATGCCAATGAATCATATGCAAGCAGACATATAATGCCTTTCCTCTCTGATCTTCACCAAACATCTGATTAGAAATCTGTTCAGGACAATAGCAACTGTCTCTTTTCTTTGTAAAGTTGAGAAATACCCATAGGGAGTGTTTGTATGAAATACCAGGTGTGAAAAATATTNTGCTCGCTGCTATGTCCTTCCCAGCTGCCTCCCCAGTGTGCAGATTCAACTGAGCATGTGGCCACTATCTAAATGTGGATGGGTGTTGCTTCATTTCTAAATTGTTCTCCTCTCGCCTGTGTATGGTTTGAGGGTTCAAGTGGCAGCGTTAGGAGTTGAGAAGGCTGTATTGTACTGAACAAAATGAGGGCTGTTCTCCAAAACCCTGTTCCCTGCTACACAGGGTCCATCTATACTGCAGGAAAAAAAGAATAAGTAACAACAGATTAGTTGTGCAGGGAACCACACAAAACACATTGCCTATGTGGAAGATTCAGGCCTCTTGTGAACACTGAATTCATCTGCTGCTGAAAAGGTCTCCCCTCCCCCTAGCTTCTGTGTACCAACACCTTTCCTTTTTTCCTTTTCCTTTTCCTTATGCCTATTACAGAACCTTAATGTGCTGGAGGTGCTTGGATATTTTTCTCATTAAAATTTATGTTTTGAATAGTTACCAGGTCACCAAACTGGCTAAATACAAAGAAGGAAGATTTAGCTGAGTCTGAGCCAAACATTTACAAATAAATCTCTTGGGGTCTCTAAACACTGGTGAATCTCAACATCCCTTTGATTTGAAGGCAGGTTAAGGATTACAAGTATTTTTAAATCTATTTTTAGCTTTACTGCCATTACATGAAGGTGAAGGATTCAGTGCTACTTTTTCTCCATTTCTTACCTCAAGCAGCAGACTGGAATGATTTATTTGGATAGGCTGAAAAATGTTAAATATTTGTGTTCTGTCTGTACCCACTGCATAAAACAGTGGTCAGTGGTGTGGCCAGGAATGTATTGGTACAGAACTCAGGGAATTTTGGTATCACAAAATGTGGGAGCCATGGAAAAAAAGGAGTTGCCTGGTAAACTTCTTTTTCTCACAAACTGGATGTGGATGAGTAGTGGATGAATATTTTCAACTTTCATGGCTCTTTGTCTTAAGACTGGATGTTTGTGCCTGATTCCCATTGAGGAGAGTGGTCTCTGTGGAATACTGCAACTCCTTGACACATCACTCCTGACTTGCTCTTGTGTCTGGTAGGGAAACATCTCTTGCTGTACTTTGCCATCATCCTCTTAGATACAGGGATTTCAAATAACGATAGAAATCACCAAGTGGGTTTGTGTAGGAACAACTAAGTGTTTGGACAGGAGGTGATGGACCTGCCTTCTCCTACTGCATATGCATATTGCCTTTTCCAAACTTCCAGGAGCTTGTTCTGGCAGTGTGAAACTGCACAGATTCTGTGAAATTCTGTCACAGAAAAGCCCTGCACAATCAGCATCCTTTAGTTCCCCAGTGTATTACACCTTTCCCCCCATTCCCCTCTTTGTCATCTGCACCAGTTGTTTGAACCATTTTCCTCTGCCATGTAAATTCAGTTCAGTCACAGAGTCGGGAGGAGGTGCAAGAAGGCATGATGACTCTCATTTCTCCAAAAACTTCATCATTTGGTGCTTTATAATTTTTAGAAATAAAATCCTGAGATGATACGTAAATGTTAGTGAGCCTTAGCTGGGCTAAAGGCGTTGAGATTTGCCTGCAAAAGCCATCTGGATATCTGTCAGCACAATGTTTGTTCTTCGTATTATTCTTTCAACCTGCTGTAAACAATTTCAATGGCTTCTGGATTTCCCCTTGATATACAAATGAATCTTCAGTGCTGATCCTCCCTTTGACTCTCTGTATCAGTTCAGATGCCAAGTGCAAACAAAACTCCCTTCTGTGTAACCCTGAACTGTGTGCTCCTGTGGGACTGGACCCGACAGGGAGGGAACGGCAGCCCCAAGCTTTTCTCTGCCACCAGCCTTCAGGAGAGTCAAGCCAGAAGAGTGCAGAAAGTCAAGGTAAAATTTGACAAAAAGGCAGAAACCTGATCCTTGAAACCTGTCTCCAAGGCGTCAGCTCTGGCACCCCAGGCAAGGAGAAAAAAACAGGGCAGAGGGTGAATTGTAACTTGCCCCTTCCACAGCTTTGTATAAAGCCTTTGAACCCTTGCCCTAAGGGGAGCCAGGGTGCCCCTGCAAGGCAGGGGGCTTCTAACAATGTGCCCCTTGTGCTGGCTGGCTTCTCCAAATGCTGCAGCATCTTGGATTATCTTGTTAATTGCTTCATCAGAAGGAGCCTCCTTCTGGTGTAAGAGCGATTTCCTACTCCTGTTGCTGGATGGAAGCTGAAATAAAAGCAGTTTAATCTTTAGAAAACTATCAACCTTGAAAGAGTTGGGCTATTATTTTAAGTAATGTAATGAGCAAACACTGCTTGGAAATCATTAAAAAAACATAGTCACAGCTCCAGACCTTGCTGCCCAATGTGTATTGATGAAACTTTTCCTGAACCAGGAGGATGCAGGCTAATTTTTTCTGCTAAATTGACAGCTGCGGGGGCAAGATATCTTGCTGCTGCTGTGTATTGCATTTCCATCACAGGAAATTTGTAGTCAAACAGAGGCTATTAGTGTAAGTGTGGGTGAATGGTGTGAATGAACATTCATAATGATTTCTTCATAGAGGTTTGAAATTAGAATTGGCAGATTTAATTTTTAGCTGTACCGTTTTTTTCCTGGGCATGCTGAACTGTTCACACTTTTGTAACATGCTGAGCTCAATCTGAAGATAGGCTTGTGTTTTGGTTTTGGAGTTTTTTTCTTAATTGAAAAGCTTCTCATATCTGCAATGGAAATAGAAAATTGTGCCCTACAATAACTAGTGATTTAAAACTTTTGTGAATAACATATAAACTGTGTATACTCACGCATTTCCTGTCCTTCTGGATGTGAAGCAATGACTTGAAATTTGCTTTCCATGTTCACAGTTCCTTGATCATAAAGGTGTATAGTCAGCTACCCTGCCCCAAGGATTGTATTTGGAGCAGTTACTTTCTTTTTTTCTTTTTTTCTTTTTTTTTTATTTTTTTATTTATTCTTAGGTATATGCAGTTCTTACTGTGGCTGAAAGATTGAACTTATACCAGGGATGTAATAAATTCAGATTGATAGCTCAAATGAAACAGAAGAGGGGTAGATTGAACTCCAGCTGCCCACCAAGATGCAGGGTTTTCTAAGCCTAGCTGGTGGCACTGAGTGCATGCAGGCATCCCATGGAGGCTTCAAAGCACTGGGAAAATATCTCAGAATAATTCTGTTGTGGAAAAAAAAGAAACTACTCTAAAACTTCAGATCAGTGTGAGGGATAGATTTCAAGTTTCTGAATGCAGAATTCATCTGTAGACTCAGTGAAATAAAGTTTTAAGAGGAGCTTCAAATTCCTTTGGAAAGAGGCTGCTGAAAACCATGGCAAGCAAATTGCTAGCATAAGATAAAATACAGATGGAATATGCAGGCTTGTGTTCTTTTTTCAGAAAAGCACTTCTATTTTTTGGCCTTACAACTTTGTAAAATAACACCTACAGCAACTGTTTTTTGGAGTTAAATCGCCACCTCCATGGTTCTCCTTTGTATAAATGTTGTTCAACTGACAGGAGCTGGAGCAGTGAATATTTCTGGATCCTCACAATGGGCAGGTTTCTAAAGCTCACCGTGCTTTGTGTTGCTCAGTAACAGCAGGGGATGGGTGATGAAGGTGACTGATGAGCTGATCCAGCAGAAGCACTGTGTCATTTCTTTGTCTGTGCATTGCACACGTGCAGTGTTTCTGCAAGGTTTTCTCAAGGTGACAGCCAAAACTAGTGAGAGCACTACAGTGTGGGAGAAATTGTTTAATAATGGCTGAGACCCTAATTAGCTGTAGTCCTAAAGAAAGCAAATGAAGACGATTTAGGATATATTTTTGAGGGAAAAAAATCTGATTATTCTTGCACTTTCCTATTGTCTTCACCTGTGAAGAAATAATTATTGTATTCTAAGATTTTTAGTATTTATAGATTGAACTCTCAGCTGTAAGGCTAAATCAGATGACCCAACACTTGTTCTTTTTCACTCACTTCCTTCCATCAATGCTCCTTGACCATGGAGGTGGAATCAGATTTCATAAGGGAAATGAAAATCTCATTTTCAGACAGATGTTGGATATCAAAACCAGACACATGTTAGAAAGCTTGATCTGACAGGCTATGCATATGGTTTAATTTTTTCAGTAGAAAATGTAATTAAATTGTCTGGTGTTCCTGGATTAGCCCATAGTGCTTCATGCTGTAATCTTGCATGAAGATCTTAAGTGTGTGTGGTTTTGATATTTCTGGTATATGTAAGCTTCTTCTGTTGTGAAGAATTTGTATCTGGCTCAATTTATTTACTAATTAACCTTCATTTTTTCACTGATTGTCAGAGTTGGTGTGCTGTGTGGTCATAGATAAACTTATCCTCTGTTGTTACTCTGGGAAGAATGCTTTTAAATTTTGATTTCTCTAAATATTAATACTAGCTGTGAAGCTTTTTTTAATCATAGAAGAAAATAATCATTTTGTGTAGCATAGGTTTCTTTACTGTATGTTTTCATAAGTTTACTATGAAATTTGGGTCATACTGATTCCTGGGTATGCCACTTCCTAGAGAAGAATCACAGAACATAATTTCAAACATACTCTTTTGCTTGTTTTTCATTTCCTTCAAAGGGAAATAATTGTGGATGAGGAAGAAGGGGACCAGAGAGGCATTGGCAGACATTATGTTTGTCAGGGAAAAAGTGAGTAAATAAAATACATGAAGATGTGTGCAGGCTTTGTGGATCAGCTGTCTGCAAGGCCTGAGACTTTCTCTAGACTTTCTCTGTTCACTCTAGGAAGTGAAGCATGTAGGGTCTGCCCACATACCCCCATGGATGTGTAAGAACACCTCCTTGGCTGTTTAACAACAGCAGGGACAGAGCAGTAGCCCAGTAGGTGATGGCAACCAAGGGTCCCTGTGCTGGGAGTCCCTGGAAGGGAGGCATCCTGTGCTGCTGGGGGTGGGATGTGGTGCTGCCATGTCTGCCTTACTGCTGTCACACCTCAGCAGGAGCGGGTGATGTGATACTTTGTATGTCTTCATCCTGTTTGGATGTACCACTCTTCTTCTCCACTGTGGAAAATGAAAATAGCCACCTTTTTCCCATAGTGCAGATGTTTGTCACTTTGTGGTGTTTGGCTACTGTGAGGCTCATTTAATGTGGATCAGATGGAAAGTGTGCAGAGTGGTTTTCTGACTCCTGTCCAAGGAAAACCTTGGGTCAGCTGGCACACAGCTTTCTGAGAGCTGGCTCAGCTGATTCTTCCTAGAGCTGGCAAATGAGCTGCCTGTTCAGCCATGAGGAGCCTGCAGCAGGCAGGGGTGCATCACTGGCACATGGCATGGTGCAGGGTACTGTGTAGGTAGGACATCAAGTAACTGCTGTAGTATTTATACTCCCAGCCACTTGGGCAATTCCAACTTGAAGAGTGGCTGAGGAGGACGAAATAATGCTTGCTCAAAACATGGAGAGTCACTGCAGGGAGGAAAAGTGAATTGATATCACTTTGATATCCCTCAACCAGAGAGCCCCCAGCAGACAAAAAGACAAAGATTGTAAACCAGGTTGTATCTAGCTTTGCTTAGGTGGTCACAGTCTTTCTAATGATTTAACTAAATGTGTGTTGTACAGATTTATGTAGGCAGGCACTGAAGCTTCTTTCTGTGATCCCTGCACCTACTTCTGGCCAAGCTGAGACCCTCACTTTCAGTGGCAGGGTTTTGGTGGCAGGGACACTGTCCCCTCAAGGCAGCTTGGTGTGGTAGAAGGAGGTGGCAGAATGAAGGGGTAAAAGAAGTGTTGGTCTGCTTCCTTGGGCAGGTGACCCTTCTCCAAGTGACCTTCTGCAGCACAGTGATGAGGTGATGACTGTGCCACTGTGTCTGTCAAGGTCTTGTGTGCTGCTGGTTTTTGCTTTGCTGGGTATGCAGGAGTGCAGTTGAAAAAAGGAAGGACTGGACTTTTTTGAGGAAAAATATGCTTTGAAAGAGCATAATTTATGTTATTTCAAAGGCAGGAGTTTTTAAGCGTCTTTGCCTCTCTGTTTCCTATGTTCAGTAAATCTCACTGAAATAGTCGTTTTCCTGAAAGGAATATTAAACTGTCGGGAAAGCTTTGTAACAACTCCAGCAGACTGATCTTATGATGGGTTTTGGTTTTGAGTTACTTTTAGCTTGGGATGTCCCAGTTTTTCTGGTCTCTAAGCACCATCTGCCTCCCTTTCTAAATATCTACAGTAACCAATTCTAATAGTCTGAAACCCTAATATCTTTTTTTCCCATCTGTGGCATTGTTACAACTTTAAATCTATGTGCTGAGGCAAACTACCCAGTATTGATTTAGCTTCATTATTCAAGGAATAACGTTTTGGGGTTTTTTTTAATGAAAGTTTTAATAATATTTTTCCTAATCTCAGAGGCAGATTTAAGATCACCTTGTTTTACAACCGAAGTTATTTTGCAGAAATTCAAAGCACAGAATTTCCCTGGAATACTTGCAGCCGCTAATGTTAGCTTTTACACTTAGAACTATCAGTATGTAATAATATATCTCATGATAATCTAGCAGCTGGGGAAGCCCGTGTGCACTCAAAGACAAACAGGCCACTCTGATAATTGCCACTTCACAGCCCTTTCAGTGAAAGGCTACAAAGTGGGATTGGTGCAAAAATGCCTTTAAACTGGAGACGCCTAGTATTAGTGAGAAGTTTTCACTAGAAACACATAGAGGAAAAATATTCCCTAGTACAAGTCTTTAACTCATGAATTATCATTTAGATGGAGAAAACAAAATCCCGTAAGTGGTGGTCTGAAAACATTTTTGGAATTAAACCACCCGATGTGTAGTCTGTAGCATTTTTTTCCGTCAAGCTGTTTTAGGCTAGGCTGGCAGCCTCTAGTAGCGGGTTTCATTTGGCTCTCAGCAAGCTGGCAGGCATCTTACAAGAGGGAAAAATTGGCTGGGCATTCTGTTTCTTTATACCTTTTGGATTCAGCTATGGTAAGTTGAACTGCCAGAGAGAGGTTTAGATTGTGCCCCTCCTTATTTAAGGTAGTGAAACAAAATGTGTGTGACGGAATGCATTCAAGAGAACTGAGGCAGATGCATATCTTGCTTAGATCTGCATTTTAGATTTGTCATCTTTGTTGCCTTCTTGAGTAGCAGTGAAAATTAAATGAAGTGGCAGTGCTGAAGCAATGTGCTCTTACTCATCATCTCTATTCACCCACCTTTTCAGCTCATCTCTTCTTTCCCTTCTTTCCTTTTTTTTTTCCTGGTGACACTTCAGCACATGCTGTGAACATATGCCAAAACGCTCATTCTTAAAAGCTGCCTTCATTCATCTTGAGCTGTTATCAAGAGCTTTGTCTGCTTCGTGGGTAAATTGCACAGCGCTGAATCAATGTCCTCTTGTACTGGAAACCAGACAATTCTGACAAACTCTGTTGCATTCATAGGGAGTGAGCGAAGAGATGGCTTAGCTCATGCAGAATGCAGGGATCAGAACACCTTCTGCCTCTCAGTTGAGGCAGTGATACAAACGTGACTGCTGATCCTAAACCAAAAAAAATTAGAAATGTTTGCTTGCTGCAAGTTACTTTGTATGCTTGATAGATATTCCAGCATTACAGATGACAGTTTTTGGAGCATAAGATCCTATGTGTACTTCATCAAGGTGATTTTCAGATCATGTATTATTTTGGCTCTACACTTGTTTTAAATTCTCCTTAATGTAATTTTAGCTGTAGCATGAATGTACTTAAAGCTGAATACTCTCCTTGACAGGAAACCTCAGATGAATAAACCAGACCTGTTGTGTAATTAAAGAGTTTCTTTGGAAATTGGCTTCATTTCAGTTTTTAAAAAGTTGTTTAATTTGTTCCAGAAGTAAAGTGAACTTGTTTTTTCAGAACTTGGTCATGATTCCTGGTGGTCGGAGCTATAATAAATTGAATTCCTTCCTAATCAATTTAATTCCTCTCTAATTTAAACACGTTGTAAATATGTAAACTAAGCTATAGTCTGCATTGACAGGCACCAACAATACAAAGTGATAGTACCTTTGCAAAGAAAATTGTCTTTTTGGTTACACAGAATAACAGCAACTACTTATTTGCATTGCAGATACACAAATGTTGGGAACTTGCTTGAGTGACAGGTTCTGCAGTAATTTCAGTACAATACTTCAGTAGATTTATGTTGAGGGAGAGGGGAGAAGGGGAAAAAATACAGGCTCTGCTAGAAACTACATATATATTCAGCAAGCAAATGAGATACAAGCTTTGAAACAATAAGCTGCTCTATAGTGCACAGACGGTCTTTCAGGATACCAAGCCTCAGCTCCGAAGTCTCTCTACACATTGATAAAAATGTCTAACTGAATGAAATAAGTTTATTCTGTCTCATGTTAAAGCCCTGGTAAGCTAGTGAGAACTGACTGAGCTTCTGACTCAGTCATTGTTCCTGTTTTTTACAACTCCTCCCATTCAGTTAATTAAAAAACCTGTTCCTGAGCAGGAAACAAAAGCACTTTTTATACAGAATTGATCTATGTGCATTTTAAAGATTGCTGCTCCCTGAATGCACTTTTTCTTTAGCTTTGTTTACTGCAGCACAAGTGGCTGCCAGGGGCAGTGCTGGGGATGTGACTGCCCTCCTTGGGTGGAGGACACACCGTCCTACACTTGGGCCAGGGTGTGTTGCCCACGGGATGGGGTCAGAACCTGAAAGGCACAAAAGACTCTCAGAGAGCACCAAGGCAGAGAATGGTGCTCAAGTCAGGCCACAGAAGTGGGAATACTCACGTGGGAGTAGCAGGAGGAAAAAGATCCGTCAGCAAAAGAGCAGAAAGTGTAAAGGATGGTCGGTTTACAATTGAAGAAAGTGTCTTTGCACTGTGGCAGGAACATTAAGAGCTTGAGTTTTGGTGAGCGCTGGCTTTGAAGCTTTTGCCAAATAAATAAATAAAAGCTGTTACTCAGTGAGGCAAAGTTAATGATTAAGCTCAGAGGTTGCTGCTTTTATTTTAGTGGAAGTTTTGACTTACCAAGAAATAGAAGAATGTGTATGAACTTGTTTTTGAGAGAGCTGCTTTTACTTTGCAAATTTATTTTTTAAGAGATGGATACCAAATCCAAAAAGTTGTCTGGTGTAAATTCATAGCTTGCTTGAGATTAAGGTCCCTGGAATCCATATTGTGGTAAAAATGCACTTCTGCACATCTTAAATCTCTCCCTCTATCTTAAATCTCTCGCTATATTTGCAATCTCTTAATTTTTAAAATCAAAGTGAAATGATAGGATTCAGAGCAGGCCTGACACAGAGGCTGGAACCTGCTTGTTTCTAATTTGCAGGAGTGGCTCTCTTCAATGCAATCAAATTTAGGTCCCCCTAAAATTATTAGCCCTGTTTTCAACTTACAGAAACTCATCTATTTCTCTAAGAATGAAGCCTCTTCCATCTCTCACTATAACATTTTTCTGTTTCCACAGGTGAACACAGTTTCTTTTTTTTGAATGCTGTTTGGTTTTTATCTTTCTGTCAGTGCAAAAAATAATTTTAATATTTTTGAATAAATTTAGGCACTGGAATTAAAAGAAACTGTTCCACTAGAACTGCACTGAACTCAGGTCTTGAAATATTGCTGCCCTCAGAAAATACTCAGTTTCTTTCATTGACATTTCATTTGCACAAGAAACTGAAGTTCACTGTTTAGCAACCAAAATGACAAGAGTGAAAGGTGGATTTTCTGTGAGGTGGCATCTGCTGAGCCAAGGGGAGGATGTCACTGGGTTTTTGTACTCATTAGGTACTTGTAGTGCATAATCCCCGTGCAGATTATGGACTACATCCGCACTCTTGCTGGTGTGGGCATCAGCCTACAGGAACAGATTTTGTTATTGTCTTTCTCTGTCAACGTTGAGGAGGAAACCTTGCACATTCATAATTTCTTCTGAAATCAGTTTTAATGAGATGAGGAGTAATCTGTAGTATAAAGGCAAAATATTTGGATGCAACTGTGATACAAAATCCCAGCATGCTTGGCTAACCTTTAACCTCTAGCAGTCTGTTTGAGCCTGCTTGGAACTAGTAATATTAATTTCAAATGTTAACCAGGAGTTTATTCTGTTACTCTCATCTCAGCTTTCTTCTGTGCTTTAATTAAATGTTAATCTGTTGTAGACAATCCTGTTCATTTAATATATGTCTGTCTTGGGATGGATGTATACTGATGATTTGGGAGGAGATCACCTAGCTATGACTAGATCCAAAGGCAGATTAGGTCTGTGTTGCTTCTTACTTTTAAAGGTATTTGATGTCGTTCACTAAAGTAGAAAAATCTATGGACACAGCAGTGTAAGGTTCTGTTAAGGGTCTTATCTGCCATCCAGTGCAAGGTTTGATGTTCTGTTTGCATTGACATATCTTAGCTTGGTCTCTGCTCCTTAGGATTGATTTTTAGCCCCAAATCAATGTTAATGTATAAGTGAAAGCAATGCATTTACTTAGTAAGGCAAGTGTTTCAAAGTATAGAAAAATCTGTAACATTCTCACCTTTGATTCTGCCTCATTTTCTTTTCTGGTTGTTTTTGCTAAGGCTTCTAAGTGAGGGATTAAGTTGTCTTTACCTTCTTATCAAGACTTATGGTGGCAGGCAGTTCCATTGGATGTTCTCATAAGGATCCTGGATGCTGCTGCAGTAGGTTGGAGCCATAAGCTTTCAGTGACTATTAAACATTGTCATAACTGAGATCTGCATGGATATATCCACTCTAGTACCAAGGGAATGTTGCTCATACTCATACAAGGAAAACTTTTGTCATTGGGCAGCTGCTGTGAAATGTAGTCACCTCAATACTGTTTCATGCAAGCTCTGGTTTGGTTTAGTTGGGCTTTCTGTAACTTTCCTCTCATTCTCAATCCCTTTTTGAGCCGTGGTCAAGGGTAAGTGCTGATACTCACCAGGAAAGCATCCCATCTTCACGTGTATGTCTTTATATTCTTATTCTTCAACAGGAAACTTACCACAGCTTTTGTTAACAGCAGTTAGGAAAGTCAGGCCATGTGGTACTCACCAGAGTCCTCTGCATGGTCAATTGAGTGTGTGAACTAACACACTGCTTATGGAGCATACTCTTCCTGTCTGTTGGAAGCACATGGGAAAGGAAGAAAATTATGCTAATTACCAGTTAGATTGATGATAACCCAGTAAGTTAAATCTAGTTAACGTACAGTCCAGACATTCAAAACATGTGACCCTGCAAAATGGAACATTTCATTGTGGTAATCTTGTATTTGTGATGATAATAACTTATGAAACAAAGGTTGGAGGTTAGGCTTGTTTTCCCTGTCTGTCTTTTTACATCATCTGTAACCTAAAATTCCCTCTCTTGCAGTATCTGTGAGTTAAATCTGCTTTAAGCTATCATCAGTCACCATTTGAACTGATTTTTCTTTGTTATGCTGCCAACAGAATCTTTCTCTCTTTTTTGTTATGCTACTTACGAATCATAAAAGTAAGATAAGACAAAAAGAATGCTAGGCTGTACCATCCCCTTTGCTTTGCCAGCACAGGATTAGAGGGTTTGATTAGCAAGCATTGCATTGCTGTGTGGGAAACTTGGTTGGATTCCCTCCCTTGATCTCTCAGATGATGTCTGTGCATACGCACAGGTGATGTGTCAGTGGGCTCTGCTTCAACATGTCTCACCAGGTTGTGATGCCTGACTCATTCTCTCTTGGTTGATTGGGTATTTGTGCCACAGACATGACACAGTGAGGAATAAAGACATTTAAGGCTTCAAAATCTTCATAATACTTGCAAGAAGTGAAACTATTCATTCTGAAGGGCTCCTTCCCTATGAAATGTTACACAATATCTGCTGACTGAATGTGCCTTTGTGCCTTGCCCTCTGCTTTGCAGTGCCGTAAGTTTAACTCCAATACACTTAATGAATTCTACTTGTGTCATGTTTACTTAGATCTGTCTCTAGTTCATGTTCTGTCTGTTTTCTTAATACATTCCCAAAATTTCCGGAAGATTGGGTATAGATTGGGACACAGGAGGTCCTCTTCTTCACCTGTCTCCTCAAGAAAAACTATAGACAGGCAGTTCTTAAAAAACAGAAGGAATATTTCTGTTTCTCACAGCTGTTTTAAGGTGATTGTGCCTTAAGAATCAATTGTAGCATTTCTAGTTTTTGTCCCAGTTATCATCCTTTGGAAGCTGTGCACCAAAATATACTTGTGTATTTTCCTGTTGTATTCTCCACCCATTTATAGTTTCCTGTATGCCTTCAGCAGGCTACAATATGGAAATAAACAAAGAAGTTCTCATGAATAACTCCAAAAAATATCCTCTCTGCCCCCAAGCCATTTTTTCCACAGCTCTCAGAAGCTATCGGTGTGGCAGATAAGGATGAATCTGTGCAGCTGGGTTATCTTGCTCTTTCTTTGACTGAGGGATTGAACTTACCATGGCACTGCATCCATGTTGGTTTGCTGCCACATCCCACCTGAGATGAAATCAGCAGCTCCTTCAGTGGAGAGTTCAGAGATAACAGAGCAGGTGATCCACTTTCCTGTCTTCTCTGTGAGCAGTGAGCCTGCCTGCTCTAGTCCTTTTGTGGACTGCTATCTGCTCCTGCTGTTAAAAACAGCATTCTGCAATTCCATTTACTCTTGCAACTTCTCTCTTTGCAGTGGGGCTCTGCTGCTGAGTGTGCCTGCACTCTCCTCTCCTCTGGAGACTGGGAGCAAATGCTCACTTTCGACAAGCTGGAAGATGACAAAAGTGAAGAAAGGCATTTATTTTCCATTCATCATTACTTCTGCATGTCTGCCAAACCCTTTCACATTGGCTTAGTGATAGGTCCCTGAAAGAGCTTCAGTATTAATTTTACACCGTGGTCCCAGTTGGCCACATGATAGCTCTGTCAAAGATTGTGATGGGCTCTTCTTCCTTTTCTCAGGTCTAGACAGCTACAGCCACTGCTAGGACAACACTTCTTGCAGCAACAAAATGCCACATTTAGGTTCCATGCAAAGACATATTGGCAAATGCCAATTTAAATTAAAAGTTGACTATTTTTTTAAATTGTAGGTAGACTGAAGTGTTATGGTTTTAGCTTAATCTTTTATTTTAGAGTCTTTATTTTGCCATGCTCTCTTGACTGGCTGCCTTATCTAAGGATTAGTTAGGGATGAAATAGCTCTACCAAATGATCTAGTTGATGGGCTGACAGGGGAGACCATAAACTGAGATTTCCTTCTATTGTCCCCCACTAAAATGAATTTGTATCTGTATCAGGCATTGAGGAGAGTTATACACATAATAAGATAAAGACTGTGCAGGTGCCTCTAAGAAGCAGATGTGCTGAAGTATACTTTTGGCTTATGCTCTTCAACTCTGCTCAGTTATAGCGAAGATCATAATTTTGCGAAGGAAAACAAAGTAGTTTGCTCTCAGTGTTATGCACAGGAATGCTGAAAAATGTAAGCAAGGACTGTCTTTTTCCAAAGTGATGTTATTCTGGCAGGTAGACCCTTTCCTTTTTGAGTTGCTCTACAGTTCTTTGAAATAGTAAAATGCAGTCAGCAGTTAACAAATAATATGAAAGATAAACCTCTGCACTACTTTTTTCTACCCTGCTGTGCTGTCTGCACGTTCTTGGGAAGCACTGGGCCATGCACACAGTCTCATAGAAGGCTGTGAGACTTACTAAATAATCAAAGCTGCTGAAAGACAATACAGCTCCTGCCTCCTTGGAGAAACATTTAGCAGCTAACACAGCTGAGCAGATGTTTCAGTGACCTTCCATGTTTCCTATCGATGACTTGCATTATTTTTTTTTAACATAATTTCTTTTTCCAGCTTTTCTTTTTGGTGTATGAGCATAAAAGTACTCTCATGCTTTTATATCAATGAAAACTTGACTGTTTGTCCAGCCAGTGCATGCCTGCCATAAAGACTGCCTGGGTCTAGGTACAGTGCAGACACTGTACAGTGTGAATGTTTTGGAATGTTTTGGAAACATTCTGGACTGTTTGAAACTGCTGGGCTATTTGAGGGTAAGGGGTAAGTCACTGTGAAAACCAGGGGATCTTATATCACAGAAATAACCTGTGTGAGCTGGGTTGTAGTTGGGAAGGTGTGTGAGCCTGCAAGAACCTAAGCAGTGGAAGCAGCAGAAGCTGGGACAGAAAGGGCTGATTAACACCCCCTGCTCACAGCTATTCCAGGGCCAATCTGGCAAGAAGGAAGATGGACTGGTCTTCCTGCTCCTAATGGGTTTTAATAAATGCCTTCATAAACCAGAGAATAAGCACTGGTTTAGGTCCTTCCTTGCCTTTTTAGCTTTCCAGACTCATTTCTACCAGTAGTAGATTTACTGTCTTTGCTGTAAGTACTTTCACAGAGAAATAAGAATTCATAATCTACAGAGATAATATATACTAGGATGAAACTGTTCCAATACTGTGCCTGCCAGAGGCCAGACAGAAAGATAAAGAGATATAAAGCTTGCAGTAGTTGTTCATTTCTCCCTTGCGTTTGGCTGCAGAGGAATAGCCATACCTGCTCAGTGGACCATGCAGGTATTATGAATCTTTGATCTTTCTGAACCTTCACTGATTTACTACAGAAACATTTCATTATTCTTTTTTTGCTAGTGAGAGAGAGGGGTGAAATTCTATAAAAGTATAGTTTTAGCTTTTTACTTTCTCTATATTTTTTTTGTTAAATTCCCAATTAACACAAAGTGAAATTGCCCTGTGGTTTGTTCAAGTTTGCTGTCAATTTTGTAAAATCTCCCAATGAAATTGGCCTCTTCCAAAGTGTAATAAATTTCCACTTTAATGTGCAGTCAAGCCATACTTAAGTCCATTAAACTTTTGTTTCAGCCGTGCTGTCTTTGTTTTTTTTATGGAGGCTTGAATAGAGACCAGGAAGAAACATAGTAAGAAATTGTCTGCTTCCACCCCCTTAGTTAGTTACTGACATCTGGTTCAAATGTGTATTGTAGGCTCCTCTTCAGCCCTTCTTTCTCTCCTTTCAACAAAAAAAGTCTGCTTTTTTTCAATGAGGAAATAAATTTTTTAAAACTGTCTATAGAAAATCTCAAATTATAAACCATCTTTTCCAAGGAAGAGGCATTTTAATGTCTAGCCCTGACAGCTCCCATGCACAGCATACTTCTTGATTTCGTAACAGGCAGAGATTAATGCTGCCCTTCTATTCTGTGCTTTGGGATCTGTGTGTACTCCTCTGTCGTCAACCTCCTCGTGAACTGCTGCTTATTAGCAGTGAGGGCACAGACAGCTTTGTGTTTGTGAGGCTCAGCTGAAGGACGGGGAGGATGGCACAGATAGCAACACAGTCAGCTCTGAGCGTCGCTTTGTACCCAGCCAAAGCTCCCAATAGTGATTTTTTTTTTCTTTTTTCTTTTTTCTTTTTTTTTTTTTTNGAATGTGTAATTCTGCAGTAAAGAGCAGACTCTGCTCCCAGTTGCACGCAGCCTAAAGCGTTTGTGCTGTGCTGAGGAATTTAGGACTTTTTTTGTACAACTTTGGGTTGCAGGGAGTAACTGGCCTTGTCTTGCCACCAGATTCACTATTGTTAAATATACAGCAGTCATAGGAAAATAGTATTATTATGCTTCCAAACAGAGTAACTAGAGAACCTAGAATTGAAGGCCACTGTCTCATTCGAAGGGCTGGATGAGTGTTGTTCATATCATGTATTACTATTCAGTGTTTTGTTTTCCTTGAATGTGAATTCATGCTTTGTTATGGAGCCCAACTCAGTTCCCGCTCTGAAGTGAAAGTTCTCAATTTCTTTCTGAACCAGCAAAATTTTATCACTGCAGTATATTGTAGTTCAAAAAACTATGTGGCTTCCATGCAGTATCATATTCACCTCGGTTCTGTGCATAAGCACAGAGTATCAAATCAGAAGTAACTCCACTGAGTTTAGATCTGTCTGAGATGACCTAAACTTGCTGTCGTTTGAGTTTGGGGCTTTTTTGTCATTAAGAACTCTAATCACAGCTTGCCTCAAATGGTAGCCACAGCTAGGAATCCTGCAAATCAGACCCTTGGATCCCAAACTGGGCAATCAGTTAGGGCTGCATCCCAATGGCTGTGTCAGTAATCAAAGAGAATAACAATCAAAAATAAGCAAGCCTCAGGTCAGCCCATGGTAAAGGAACACTGTGTGACATCTGTTAAATTTAAGAGCATCCTGCCCTTAGTGACTATCTGAAGTACACTTACTGGCTCTGTGCTTTAGAGTAGTGGTTTTTCTGTGCTGTCAAATGCTCCCTGGTGCAGCTCATAGTCTCTGCTGCTACACGATGTCCTGGCACGTCCTGACTCCATGCATGAGAGCACCTGACTTCACTCAGCTTCCCCACTCCTCAGTTTCTTTTACAGGAAAGTGGGGTGCCTACGAGGGAAAGGAGCTGTGCAGCTGTGGAATGCGTCCTCCTCTTGGTTAGGCTGTGGCTGACAGGGACATCCTGAAGATAGGATTTTCATGGTCTGTGGCAGACTGGGGATTAAAAAGCACAGTTCTCTCTTCGTCGCTCCATGTGCATGCTTTGGCATCAGTCACAACACACTTTCCAGCATCAGTTAACTGAGCAGCTTCCTGCTAATGTTTCAGATTCCCTTAGCCCAAAGGTGTTGGCTGCCTGGCCCCTCTATTGCTTTGCACCCAAAAAGGCTCAAAGCAGACAACCTGAGGAATGCAGCTTTAGTATGCTGGCATGTTTCTATTGAGTATGTGAAGCATTTTTCCAAATGCTTGTCTGCTGTCAGGTTTCCTGTGGCTGCACATACTGTCTGCCAGGTATAGCTTTATCACTCCTACAGTTTGTAGTCTTAATCCCAGAGGTACTTTAAAGTTTGTGGAAAAATAGTTTGCCAGAATTTTTCAAGATAAGAGGGTATGTCTAAAATGAAAGTTTTCCATACCTTCAGTAAGCAATTAAACAAATTTACAGAAATTTACAAATTTACAAATTTAAGAAAACCTCTGGAGCTGCTAAGCCCAAAACTCTTCCCTGCTCTGGGCATCCTTCAGCCATGAGTTCCTCCAAGAGCTGTGAAGGAGATTCTGGGTAGTATTGCTAATTGTGTGTTAAGTCCAGCCTCCTTACACAGCTGTTGCTTACTCCTGTCTAAGGTGGAATGCTGCACAAGGCAGACCTTTGGTCTGACCCAGAGAAGCCAATCCTGCTGTGGTACACTATAGGAAAGACTTCCTCAGGTCAGACCAAAAGTTTTGTGGTTTCTACCCCAGTGCTGGTCGCCAAAGTACATGAATTGCTTTGGTTGAATGTCAAATCATAGCCTGACCTGAAGCAGACACGAAGCTGGGAAAACTCAACTGATTTTGGAAGCGTGATGAAGGTTATTAAAACACTGGAAAAATAGCCTTGCAGTGAGAAATACCAGCATCTGTAGTTACCCTGCTGATAATACTTCAAAGTTACCACGATTACTTTAGAAAGACAAAACATATGGAAGGGTATAAAAAGAAATCTGCCTTACAAGTTGATGTTCAGGGTTACAACCACAGAGCTCTTAACATACTGATTAAAAGAGTGTGCCCCTGGCAGTGGGTGCTGGGGATGGGCAGCAGTGCTGAACCTCTTGCTGTGGCACCTCTCCTGGGGGGTGGGTGGGTGAGTACACACGTGTGTACACACCTGGAAGGGGACAGGACAGTGCACTCTCATGGGGTGTCACGGCTCGCTGAGTTGTCTTCTGCTATTGTGTGGCCTGAAATAGTTCAGTGTGGGTGAATTCTCTGAACGTGTCAGAAGTCTCAAGCCTGATGGGATGTAAAGGGGCAGCAGGGTATTGAGCACAAGAATGCTGAAGGAGTGAAAAAATATTTCTGTAGGTGGCTGACATCCTCATGTACTGGATGTATTTTAATGAAGTTGAGCACTGTTTGGGAACAATAATCCAGTGCATGCATTGCAAATTTTAAAATGTGATTTACAGGAGGTGCACCAACCATAGATTTTATTCAACCTTTTTTTAATTTTCTAAAGTTGTTTCTTACATCAAGTCTTGCTGAGACCAGCCTTTAACTTAGTAGTAGTTATCATTTCTAAATTTGGAAAGATCACTCCACTGACTTTAAGTTTAAGTCATGCAAACAGTAAATCTGTCTAAGCTTTTCTTATCTCTGTATTTATAAAATAAAGTTTTAAAACTTTGTGTTCATAGTGCACACAGGTGATTGATGTGCCTGGCTGTCCCTGGCAGGTCTGCCTGGAGTGGCTCCCTCCATGTTTGTTCTTGCCTTTTACAAGAGACAGAAAATAGCCAAAGTTTTCATGATGGGGGGAGGTAAAATTAGCAAGAAACACTTCTATCTCGTGCTCTTCTGAAGGCAGACACCTTCAAAAGAGTTATAAATGTGTGTGATTTATTATCTTATGTTAGCTAAAATTCTCAAAGGGCTTAGTTTATCATTAAGGAAAGTTAGATGCTGTTCCTTCCATTCTTAGGGAAGCCCAGGGGTAAACGGGCTTAGGTTTAGCCCACCATTTTTAGTAGCTGTTTGATGATGCTAAAAACAAACCCAAAGTCCTTATGTTTATTGTTTCGGGGTTTTGTAGTAATGGGTGTGGTTTCTTTCTGTAAAATTTTAATATTAAAGGCCCAAAAGTGCTATCTGTACAGATACTATGATACTGAATTAAGTACACAAATGCAAATGCCTCCATAATTATTTACTATTTCTAGAGACCATGTGATGAACCAATCTTTTTTAATTTCACTTTGGCTGTCACACATTCTTTTCATTCTGAGCCAGTGAAAGTGGGTGTCTTTCATGGCAGGTTCAGGAGACTCTACATCTTCCGTCTTCTTGTTTGGTTGCTAATAACTGGAAAAATTGACCGAGCAAAATGGTGAAGAAGTTGAGCCAGCAGTTGCCACAGTGACAGTTGTCCAGTATAAATATCTTACAATTCTTCTGTTTATCATCTGTTTTCAGGGCAGTTTAAGCTGCTGGAACAAGACCGAGATATTAAGGAGCCAGTGCAGTATTTTAACAGTGTGGAGGAGGTGGCTAAAGCATTTCCTGAACGAGTTTACGTCATGGAGGAAATAACATTCAACGTTAAGGTAGTCCCTGAATAAATATTTATCCCTGTCTAAATGATTAACTGTTGCAACCTTTATATACATGGCAACTGAGCAACGGCACTGAGTGGGAAGTGTGATTTTTGAGACAAACGAGCCTTTAGTGTTCTACATTCAGTGATGGTACTCTTTGGGATCATTTTTGCAGTCTTAAATCAACACGTCCTCTAAGAGCTCTCCTGCCCTATGGCACTTTGGGGAGCAATCCTAATGATCCATTCAATAATTCATCTAATTAGGATGCTCCTGCCAGATTTTAAACAAATGTTGTTTGTTGCCCCCTTTCTCCTCCCCCTCCAGCAGTCTGAATTTCATTCTCTGCTAAGCAGCAGCTGCTTAAATCCCTCTCCAGAAAGCCTCTTTCTCAGAGAGCATGCAGGGTGAAATGATGGGGTTGCTTGTCTCAAAATTACTGCGGCTAAATAGCATTGTGAATAAAATAACAAAAAACCCAAAACAAAATAAAAGACACAGTTGTTCTCTGTGTGCATGTGTGTGTGTTTGCTTGTGCACAGCTCTTGGGCTCATGAAAGGGTCACTGATCCCACAAGAGGGTTTGCTATCACCCAACACACTGCAGTGCAGTGGCATAAAACAGTGAAGACACAACTTGTTTTTCTTTGCCCTGTGTACATGTGTGACGCTGCACAAGGTAGGTCAGCTCTGCCATGGTGATCTGCAGACCTATCTGGTTGGTTTGAGCAGCAGCACCATCTCAGACTGGTAGAAGAGCATCCTAGAGCTGGTGTGCAATGGTGGAGATCCACGTCATGTACCCTGAAGGGGAAATGGGCAGATACTGCTGGTGCAAAACCAGTCTGAAATTTCCTGGTCCTATGTGAATCAGGATGGGCTTTGTATAACAGCCTTTTAATGGCTTGTTCCTCTTTCTTGCACTGCCATAGTCGGGAGACACCAGCTAGTTCACAGTTTTTATAGGTATAAGTGGAAGAGCTCATCAGTTAATTTACTCAGTGACAAAGACTCACACCTTGCAAGACAGTAGGTTGTTCTCATTTGTGCTCTGCATTAACCTGAGACTGTAAAACAGAGGCTTTCATGAATGAAGGCTACATGAGAAAGTTGGAACACTTTTGTATCTTTAGGCAAGGGAACAAGAAATTTTCATCCCTGCTCAGAAAAAAATCCTTGTGACTGCTAGCCTTATCCAGAGCTGTGCTGTTACTTCTCTTTTGATCAATGACCAAGCCAAGAGAGTGGCACTGTAGAATGTGCAGCTTTGATTTTCTAGTGCAAAAAGTATTTGTCTAAAGGCTTGTTTAAACATAAAATGCCATATCTTGAGTTTAATGTGAGTGTTTTAAAAAAACTCTTTTTCATATGTAGCAAACTGAGGAATAAGCATAGCTTACTGTTAGATATCAAATCCATTTTTAAAAGGTTTTATAGTTATACTCCTTAATGTAAATAACAGTAGTAATAATCCAGGTTTAACCTAGTTACACAGTTATCTTGGCAGTATTCCTCTTGGCAGTTTTTCCAGTTTCATAGAAGTCTATTCCAAGGTTATCATCTTCCAAAAAATAAATGAACTTAGCAGGATTTATTAAAGTGTTTAATAACCCTTTACATGCAAGAGAATTATGTACGCTAAAATTTTAATATAGGGGAGATTCTGTCAAGCTGATTAGAGCAAAGGGAGGAATACTAAGTACAGTTGATTCCTGTCCAATGCAGCGAGCCTGTTTAAATTCAGAGGAGAGTATCAGAAGGTAGCTAATCCGATATAAAAAGAAAAAAAAAATGCCTAAAACATCTGGTGAAGCACTTAAGATGAGAAGGAGCTCTGAAGTCTGGAAACTCTTTCTTGTTCCAAACACTTAGGTCTTCAGTGGATAATTTTTGAAGAAGGAGTCTGTAGAGTTCCAAGGTGACCAGACAGTCAGTGCATGCTTTTGTCTGTGCTTGTCGAGGTGTGCCTGCATGTGCCAGTACACCACAGTTATGATCCCACTTGGTGTGAACCTTGCTCCTGAGTGTAAATCTTTGGCTGCCCTGGCAGGATTTCACAGCTACCACTGCTGTTCACCAAATTGCCTTCTCACTGTGATGGGCTGCGAGATCATTTCCAAAGGGCTTGCTTTATTTTTGCTTCTTGTAATAGTTGTTAAAGGGAAAAATCAGCCACCTCATGCTGGCGAGGCAGAGAAGATGGTTCTCCCTTCCTTTCCTGTGGTTCTGCAGCTGAACAGGCTTTCTGGGCAGTGTCCTGAGGCAGGGGATTGAGGACCTGCTGGGTGTCTGAAGGACATCTGTAATGCATGCCAGCAAGTGCCACTAGGAGGGAAAGGTGGTATCTTTTCAGAGAATAGCAAAAAAAAAATAGAGACTTTTGTAGTGGCTAAAAGTACTTAGTAACTTTTTTGTTCATATGCACTGCGCTAGGATACCCAGTTGGTTCAAGTGGTGGCCAGCAGCATCTACAGGCACAGCAATTTAGTGTCCTGGAGATAAGTGATTTTCACTCAGTCAGTAGTTTAATCTCTTCCTGATCAAAAAATAGAGGCGTTCTGTCCTTTCTTCACTGACCAGATAGGTGAGAACCTTTTTTGTATTAATATTCAGTGCATAATTGAAGAAGATTTTGTTTATGTTACAGCATTATGCTACAAATATGATAATTTTTTGATTTTTCTATTGCTAGGAACAAAATACTCAGAGTGTTGGGTTACCCCAAGACCCTATCTTTTGCTGAAGCAACAGGAGTAGATTTCTGCTTTCAACTGTTCTGGTCTCATACAGATGGCATTGTGTACAAACACCCAGGAAGCTATTTGCACTAAGAGTTGAAAACAAAACAAGGAACAACCCCTCTCCCCCCCCACCGCCTCCATCATACTGAGGGCAATTCACAAGAAGTTCCCTTAAAAAAGTAGCAGTATTGTCTGATAGATTGAACATTGGAAGAGCCAGGAGTTCCTTCACTCTAAAAACCAGCCTACTTAGTGTTGCAGTATCTTACAGATCTTCCAGAATAATATTTTTTTCCTGAAGACATCAGTTGGTCTCTGGAGAGTGTGTGAAGCTGTTTGCAGACACTTTCTAGAATGAAGAAATGGGTTCGTGAATTAGCCCTACAATGATTCTTTTCTTACCTATCTAAGATATTGTATGACTGATGTGAACTTTTGATACCTAATTTGTTCATCTTTTTTAATGTAATCCTCTGTTCACAGTGATTTAGCCGTGTCGGCCCATACACTGTGCATTTTGGCAGAAACAAATCTGTAGTGAAAACTTGATTTTTTTTTTTTTTTCTTTTTTGGCAGATGTTAATGCAGTACAGTGGAGAAAAATTGATCTGACTGTAATTCTAGTGCCTCTGATAAACTCACCCTCAGTTGCCATAAAGCACATATATAGTAGGTTGTAACTTAGGGTGACATTCTTAAGTGCTGCAGTAGTGACTTTCTTGAAATGAGGTGGTGTGTAGATTTTGGCTCCAGACTTCCAGGCAATTCATAATACTTCACCTCAAGAATTAGGGCTTTAGTGGCCTTGTGGCTTGATGCCAGACTTACGAAGCTGCAAGAGTCAGCTCCAAGCAGTTTGGGTTTTTTCTCCTTTTTCCCCTTTGCCCGTGGTACACACAAGCTCAACACCTCGGTGTCCTGTGTTGGCATTGCAATCCTGTGGCTGCCTCTTTTCCTCCTGGAAAAAGGTGTGTGGCTCAAGTAAGAGAAGCAGAGAAAGCAGAGCTGCTGCTGCTGCTGTGTGCCTACATTGAGGTACCTGTGGGAGGGGTCCTGCTCCAAAAGAAGCCTGGATGGCAAGCACCATTCCCTTGGAGGCTCCTGACATCCCAAATAAAGAGACACTCCATGTTACTGCTCTGCAGTGTTACCTGCCACGTTCTGGGTTGGTTTTAGAACACTGATTTATTTGAGACATTCCTTGAAGAGCACTGAAGCCAGCTGTTAATGTAGCAATTAGGCAAAGTCCCTCTTATCCGAGAGGGAAATATGTGTATGCTAGCATGGGGACTTTTACTTGCTGATTCTGTCTTGGGAAACAGAAATTTATAAAAGAAAAATGGGATACTGTCTCACTGAATTTTTGCCAACTTCCTTGAAAAGGTTTGCTCATTTTTTTCTGCTAACAGCTCTTCTGAAGACACTGTTTTACATTTTAAAAATATTTTCCCATTTTTGTGACCCATAAAAAAATATGTATATCTAACATATATGATCTATTAAATATATGTGTAGTGCTACGATTGGTCCCTTGGCTCTAATTGTAAAAACCATATGCTGTAGCTATGAATCAGAGACTTCACAGTTACAAAGAGCTCCAACAAAAAAAAAAATCCTAATTGTATTTTTAAAGTGAATGCAATGCTTGCATCTAATAAAATCTTCCAGATAAAGCCACAAATCGTTGTGTTCCTATGTGTCCAATTATAGACTTCTGCTTCAAACTATAACAAATTAGAACAATTGGAGTCCAATATAGCATATTGACTCAGGTATTACCAAAATCTTAAGCAAAAGGAGGAGTATACCTGAGCTTTTCCAAAAAAAACATTTCCTAAATAATCATTCATTGCTTTTCTGATGCCTGTCTTCTGTAGGACCTACAGTTGGCTTTTCAATGTTACTGAAATTGAGTGAGTCTTAAAATAAAAACTATTACAGTGACTTAGACCACTGCTGTTTTGCAGTGTGTTTGGTAAGGTGCCTGTGTGCCTGTATATCTTCTGGTCAGCATCCTGGCATCAGCAGTGAACAGATAGTATGGATCAATAGCTGGCAGTCAGAAAGGAGAAGGCAAGTAGAACAGGGATGAAGTTCTGGTTCTGTGGGTCTTCTGCATTCATTGTTCAGCTTGAATATCTACTAGTGATTCCTAGATGGCATTGAAGTGGAGTGTGGCAAGCACTGCCTTTTTCATAAAGCTGGGATCACTGGTTATTCTCACCTGATACCAATGAAAACTGTCTGAGAAGAGCAAAAGAGGGGCAAGTGCAAAGTAAAACTGCAGGAGTTGTTCTTACAGTGCACAAAACATTCTTGTTAAAAGGCATAAATCCCTCCTTGGATATGTGATGCAGCTGAGTTAAAGCTTCTTAGATGTTTTCTGCCTTCTGTAGCATTACCTCTTTTCCAGAATTATTATGAGGTATTTATTTAGGAGTTTACCACAAAAATGTATGATTATTTCTGCACTAGTCTGTGATCTGGACCACCTTAACTCTGCCACGCTGCACTTGTGTCTTGTGTCCATCATAGACCAGTGATATGCTGTGTCACATCCACTGTCTGGGACCTGCAACTAGCAGGTCCAAGTGTCTGAAATAGTGTAGGGCTCTGCTACATCCCACCAGCAACTGCACAGTAGGAAGCAGAGGGTGCCCAGAGAATGCTCTCAGCAGGGCTGGGAAGATGCAAATTCTGCTGGGTTGGTGCTGAAACCTTAGAGAGTAGAGGGAGGTGGGTCTGGTGTGGGGACTACCCATTCTGCCTTCTAGGAATAATTTATGATATGCACTTTCATGTTGTCTATAAGTGAACTATTTGGCATAGAACCATGGAATTGTTTAGGTCGGAAAAGACCTTTGAGATCATTGAATCCATCCATTAACCCAGCACTGCCAAGTCCACCAGTAAACTATGTCCCCAAGTGCCACGTCTTCACGTCTTATAAATGCTTCCAGGAATGGTGACACACCTTCCTGGGAAGCTGTTCCAGTGAATGACAACCCTTTCGGTAAAGAAATTTTTCCTGATATCCAATATAAACCTCCCCTGGTGCAACTTGAGGCCATTTCCTCTTGTCCCATCTGTTCTTAGGAAATGCTCTGCATGATTAATTCCTGGGCTTCTGGAGGCCCTGTGAAGCTCACCAAAGGCAGTGCAAAGCCAAGCTAAAGTCCATTGCTCTTTGTTGATTTTTCTGTAAGTTTTGTGGCCGATGATAAAGTGAAATGTTTGAATGAACAAGACAGAGCAAGTCTGATTTTCATATGTCGATGCTACAAGGACAGAGTAAGGATCTTTTAGCCTAGTGATCCTTAGCCTTTGTAATCTACAGAACAAAAGCTGAGCAATATCTATGCACTGTTATGTGTATTGAGAGAGATATATATGATATGTATGGTATATCTTTGCTGCCAGTATTCTGGAACACATATCTACCTACCATTTACCTACCAATTTTAGAGTATAAGTAGCCCGGTGGGATGTGTCAGCAATCTTAACATCACCATAAGTAGAATTTAGTGGATAGATAAATTTATGCGGCCTTAGACTTTTAATTTCACGTTTTCAGTTTTTATTATAATTTTGAGCAGCAACTGATACCTTTTATCTTTGTTTAGAAGGAAGAATGCAGAACAGTATTTTTCTCAGAGTGCTAAACTAAGATTTAAGCATCATCTTTCTTTTCACAGAATATCATAAATATACTGAGTTGGAAGGGACCCACAAGGAGCATCAAGTTCAACTCATTGCCTTGCACAGGACACTCCAAGAATCACACCTGAGATATGCCTGAGAGCATTGTCCAAATGCTTCTTAAACTTTTTTCAGGCTTGGTGCTTTAGCCACTTCCCTGGGGAGCTTGTTCCAGTGCCCAACCACCCCCTGGGTGAAAAACATTTTCCTAATATCCAAACTAAAACTCCCCTGACACAAATTCAGGCTATTCCCTTGAGTCTTGTCACTGGTCACACAGAGATCAGTGTCTGCCCCCTGCTCTTCCCTCACAAGGAAGTTGCAGACTGCAATGAGGTCTCCCCTCAGTCTCCTCCAGGCTGAACAGACCAAGTGACCTCAGCCGTTCTTCATACAGCTTCTCCTCAAGGTCCTTCACATCCTCATGGCCCTCCTTTGGATGTTCTCTAATTGTTTCGTGTATTTTTTATATTGTGGCTCCCAAAACTGCCCCCAGCACTTGAGGTGAAGCTGCCCCAGTGCAGAGCAGAGTGGGACAATCCCCTCCCTTGCCTGGCTGGCCATGCTGTGCCTGATGTCCCCCAGGACAGGGTTGGCCCTCCTGGCTGCCAGGGCTGCCAGGGCACTGCTGACTCATGTTGAACTTGCCATGGACCAGGACCCCCAGGTCCCTTTCTGGGGAGCTGCTCTCCAGCATCTCATTCCCCCATCTGTATACACATCGAGGGTTAAATTCAGCCTTATTCACCTGTAATGATCCTGTGACTATATTTTTTTAACAATGAAAAAATGTTCTCAGATGTTTTTAATTGAAAATAATTTTGTCTTTAAACATGCCAGTTGACTCTAAAAGCCCATTTGCTATTTGGCTGGTTGAAGTGGATGACATCAATGAGTAGCTGCTCCACAAGACCTTCATTGTAAAGCTCAGCCATTTAGTTACCTCTGTGGTTTCACATCTGACCCACCGTTTCCTCCTACAGTGGCTTGTTTGTTTGTGAATCACCAGGGAACTCTAAGTTGGCCGAGGAGGAACTCCCACAGCTGTAGGTTGTGACACCTCCCTTGCCCTGGACAGTATCCCACAAGTAGTGAGGAAAAGCTGTGATCGTGCAGCATCAAGTGAAAAATCCAACAGAGTAGCTGGCATTATCAAAGCAGCCATTTGTGGGGACTTGTTGATTCTAGAAACCAATACTCTTAGAGAAAACACCCTCTCAGAAAGAGAGGGTGAGATTGCATGGTACAAGCACAGAGCTCTGTGTGTCCTCAGCCCTTATCAGCCCCTCGAAGGCAGGGCTGTGTGGCTGCAGCTCCAGTGCAGCGCTCCGTGACAGTTTGAAACCAGCAGTGAACGTCACACGGCATTATCAGCAGAAGCACTCGCAGTGCTTTCCTTTCACATCGCGGTGTTTCAAAACGCTGTCAGGCCAGCGGTGCAAACTGTGAATGAGTATTACGTACCATAAATCCTAGTGGTTTCCTGGATTAGACCAATTAGTGTTTGTTTAGATAATTCAGGGTTTGAATGACTTCCTCTCCGGAAGCCCCGAGCCTGAAGTGCTAAGGCGGCACACCTCGCCTGAGCTGCCTGTGCAATGGCTCCGAGAGGCTTGCAGAAGATAACCACAGTTCTGCAAATACAGGGGGATTGCAGGTCATGTCTTACAGGAGGAAGCAATATTCACTGCGCTTGTCAGTTATTAACTTACTGGAATTGCAGCTTTGATTTTATGCGGTGGCTATCGTGTGATGATACCAGGGTTTGAAGCCTGGAGTTTGAACTTCACTCAAGTCCATTAAGTCTTTAGGGGTTTTGGAGGTGAGGAAGGGATATTTTAGCATATGGTAATTTTAGCGTTTATTTTCATTGGCAATTTCTTTAGTATGTTCAATTTCTCAAATAAAATGGTCTGTAACAGACCAGTAGTGTTTATCTGGTGCACCTTCATTTATGAGCAGGAATCTGCTCCTACCAAAGAATTGGGTGGGTTCTGTTAGGTTCCTGAAAAGAGCTTTTCATGTTAAACCACTCAAATATGAGGCAGAGCAATCTTGTCTATAAAGAGTTATTTCAGTCATAAGGAAATAACTTCAGGAGCAAATGAGCCTTGGACATCTGTTTTGTTGGTTTTTTTTTTTCCTGGTACGATTTCCATACTAGAAAAGCTCACACATGGCTGTGCATATGTTGTTTAATCTCTTAAATTGCAATTATGATCAAAAAATGAGGAAGGAAGTCTATGACTAGGAGAGCAAAGCAGGGGGGGAGTTAGGCATATGGGATAGGCCGATATTCTTGATCTCTCCTTCAGGGAATAGATGTCATCTGTCATTCCCCCTAGCCTGGAAAAGATTATATCAAAGGGATATGCTTCATCTGTAATGATGAAGTCACCTTTTCTGCTCCTCAGGGAGCTGAAGATGGTGAAAGAAGTTTGCTTCTCTCAAGAGCCTGGCAAATAAGTTCTAACAAACAGCAAAATCAAAGGTGTGGGGAAAAGATACCCAGGGGAATCCAGACATAGTCTGTCATAGCTGGACACATAGCTAAGACAAGCGGCTATTTGAACTGCTGGGATACATGGATTTGCCCTTTCTTTAAAAAATGGTTATGTTTGTTCTCATGCCTTCTTTGGCAGTTTCAGGTGGCTCTTTCCTCACAAGTAAGATGCAGGAATGTGCTGAACAATTTAAAAAGGTTGCTCAGCTGAGCTTCAGCTTAAACACCTTGCATTTGGCCAGTCAGCTGTTCAAATAAAGCTACTTTCATTTTTTCCAATGCATAGTCTTGTAAGTTCAGTCTCAAGAGATTTGATGTGATTTGAAGTATTGTCTTCATTGGAGCAAAACCAAATTTTTTATTATTTTGCAGGTAGCTTCAGGTGAATGCAATGAAGACACTGAAGTTTACAACATTACCCTTAGTACTGGGGATGAGCTCACTTTAATGGGGCAAGCAGAAATCCTTTATGCAAAATCTTCTAAGGAGAAGTCACGGCTCAACACCATCTTCAAAAAAATCGGGAAACTTAATTCAATTAGTAAGCTAGGCAGAGGCAAAATGCCCTGCCTCATCTGCATGAACCACAGGACCAACGAGAGCATCAGTCTCCCTTTTCAGTGTAAGGGCAAGTTCAGCACCCGCAGCCCACTGGAGGTGCAGATGCAAGAAGGTGAGCACACAATTCGCAATATAGTAGAAAAAACCAGGCTGCCTGTTAACGTGACTGTGCCAAGTCCTACACCAAGAAACCCTTATGACCTGCATTTTATCCGTGAGGGGCACAGGTACAAGTTTGTCAACATTCAGACCAAGACTGTGGTAGTTTGTTGCGTGCTTCGTGGAAACAAAATCATTCCCATGCATTTTCCCTTGCACTTGACACTTCCAAAATTTATTCTACCTGATAGTGTGGTGAAGGGGGAGCTGTGGCACGAACCCCTCATCCAGCACTGGTTTAATATATGCCAGGAACAGTTTGACATAGATGAGTATTCCCGTGCCGTGCGAGATGTGAAGACTGACTGGAGCGACGACTGCAAGAGCCCCAAGAAGAGCCGGTGCACAGGGCACAGCCACGTGCCAAACTCGCTCAGCTACGCGCGGGATGAGCTCACACAGTCCTTCCACCGGCTCTCCGTGTGCGTCTATGGCAACAACTTGCATGGGAATAGCGAGGTGAACCTCCACGGCTGCAGGGACTTGTGCAACGAGTGGGCCCTGTTCTCTCACGATGCCCTTCAGTACCAGGAGTCCGGGGACAGCAGCAGTGATTACCTTTTCCCTGAAGTTAGCGAAGAGTCGATGTTTCTGCCTACGAAGCCAGAACTTCCTTACGAGGAGCTCTGGTTGGACCAAGGAAAGGGTGGTGATCAGCCTCTCTCTTGCTCGCTGAGTGAGAAGAACAAGTGTGACAGCTACAGAGGATCTTTCCGATCAAAGTGTGCTACCGCGTCTCTTCCTGTGCCTGCAACTATCGGAACAACCACAAAGTCTTCAGATGTTTCCCTACCTCCACCTCCAGTGCCTCCCAAATCAGAAGCAGTAAGTCAGGGTTATTTATATTTGTTTGTTTCTTTTTTCAGGTGGTGAAGAGTTTGCATGCAGATCCTTTTGGGGAATACTTAGTAGAGGGTGGAAGGGACATACAGGGCAAGGGAACAATCAAACTTTGCAAGATGTGCTACTTCAACTAATTTCCTACCATGTGTAAGTCGTGTCTTAAAAATCACAGGAGTATATTTAATATTACTGATCTAGTAGCTTAATCCTGATACTTTCAGGTGATATTTATTTTGGGTTTCTTGCTCACACACAAAAAAGGCCTAAAAATTGCTAAGTCACTTCATTCTCTTGCTTTTCACATCATCTCTCCATGTGACATCCATGTTTTCTCATCTTTTTTGTGACCAGAGTGTATGGGGTATGACCCCACTTGGAAATGCCTCAGATTGCCTTAGTGTGTCTTCAATTAACAGGCTCTGATAATGAGAGCAGCTAGAATTTTTACAGATTTGAAGTGTTTGTTAATGAGAGATTGTCTTCTCTATTATGACCCTATAGCAGATTTTGAAGAATATTGTGTCATTGTTCTCAAGGAAACTTTATCAAACTAGACCTGAACTAATCACCCTGTACTGCTTATTGAATGAAAATATGTTTAAATAGGAACTCTGCAGAATTGATAAATGAGCCTTCTAGAGGACTCAGTTGTAAACAGAGTGTGCTTCCTGGCCTAAGGTTTTTAATGAAAACTCATGGGAGAAATTACTTCTCCAAACCTGAAATGTCACAGGAACTTTGGAGGGAAAAATGCAAATGTATTTTATCAACAGGAGCTTATGTGGACAGGCTGGAGAATCCACCCATTATGTGGTCTCCTCCTAAGAATTATTAAAAAAAAAAAAAAGAAAGAAAACAAAGGAAGAAAGAATGTTCCCCCAGGAAAGAGTGTCTGGGAGTCTTTAGCAGAATGTCAGTGATACATATATTGCACAAATCTTGGTGGGTATCATTATTTAACAGATTTGTTTTGCAGGGACTTTTCTGGAGTTAAAAAAATACTGTTCCACTTGCAAGCCCTATGGTGATTTCAAGAGCATGGCTGTACAGTAAATTGAGACTAATTTGAGACCAAACTGCAGCAAACCATGATGGTCCTGTACCTTTCCTATTGCCATGAAACAGTCCAGTAGTGTTGGCTATAGCGTTGCCCTTGTGAGTCAGGTCACAACCTGGTTGAAAGCTAAGATGTGTTCATTCATTCTGGGTTAGCCTGCAGTGGATTTCTGTGGGGATGCCCCTCCCTGGCTCTGCGCTTCCTGGGGAGGTACAGCAAGGAGAGGGGAGGGGGACACCATGCAGGCACAAAATGCCCAACTACAGCCCTTGGACTGTGCCACCCAAAAAGCAAATGCAGCAGCTTGAGCAGCCAGGAAAGGCAAGACCTTGTGTCTTCTTAGCAAAGTGTTTATGTGCAATATTAAGTGCAGGAACCCAAGAGCACTTCCTTGCCTCGGAGGTCAGGTATGCACTGACACTTTGTCCAGACTCTTGGACAAGTGCCCAGCAGCACCATATTGGGATGAGGCTCCCTGGCAGCCTACACTGACGTTAACCAGCATGGGGCTGGTCCCACCCTCCTCCACCTCCTCCTCCTCCTTTCCCAGGCACATCATCCTGGCTTTCCTTTTGTGCTGGCTCTGGCACTCCTGTGCCTGGGCAGGCAGCCAGGTCTGGATCTGGAAAATGATTAGTTTCCTGCTGATTTCTGTGAGCTGAACTGCTTCGGCACAGGGTCAGAGGAGTGCTGGAGTGCTTGGGAGTGGGTGGTGGGGGAGGAAGGCTGCCCCCACAGTGAGGTGAGGGCAGCCCTTGTGGCATGGAGGTGCCGACTGCCTGGGTCATGCCTGAGACATGAGGGTCTTACATCATCCCTGAAATGTGGGCAGTGGGGTGCTGGGAGAGCTGTGGAGCACCTGCATCAGTGCAGTGTGCATCAGTGCAGTGTGCATCAGTGTGGACCCTCATACCTGGGCAATCCCCATGACTCCCTTTGGGCACAGCAGGGTGACACTTGGGGTAGATGTGTCTGTTGCCATTTAGAGTTATTTTGGAAAGTGTGCAATTTTGTCATGTGGGTCTTATATTACTGAGGTAACGTGTGAGTGCTGTCAGCAATTTTGGTGTTGCTTTCTAGCCATTTTGGAGAAATAACTTCTGCTAAAGATATTAGCTGGGATTTAGAGGTGGGCAGAGGGTGTAGCCCCATTAAAAATAAAACAAAACTAAAAACCTATATTTCCACAGATTTTAATAATTTAGACTTGTTTTTATGGCTTCCTGGAACAGCTTTGGAGTATCAGTGACCTACTGAATTCATCTGTGGGCTGGGGCTGAGGAGGTGTTTGCATGGTTTCCATGTAGGTATTTATAGAGTAAGTAGATCTCAGGAGCTGCTGGTGAACATGCGGTTTAGTCATCACTCCCCCTAGAACGATATTCCATAGCATTTCTGTGTAAGGGTTGGCTGGCAATTGTGTTTTTGCACTAAATTTAAAATGTGTGTCCAAGAGCTGTTTGCAGGACAGGAAAGGACATCTGGGTATTTCAGAAGCTGTTCTGGTTTTCTTCTCTCCAGCAGGATGAAGCACTGTGATATATCGTGTATTTTCTAAATACTTTTCAGAAAATCAAACTAGCATGAAGGCAGAAGGAGGAGAAGGGGGGAATAACCTCTGAATTAAGGCTGTAAATTAGTAATTTCTTAATTCCCCAAACACTAATTTGCATAAAATCAGAGGCTGTTTTCCTGATTGATACAAAGCACATCCCTAATGGAGTGCACTGGAAGTTCAGGCTCCCATGGGCAAGGAGTGTGGAGCTGCTCTGTGTTACGCTCGCAGTCATACTGGTGACAGGGCAGGTTTTATCAGCAGCCTCAGAGCTGCTCACTGCAATGGGCACCCGTGATGCCCAGACTCAGCAGTGACACCCCAGGGCCCAGGTGGTGCTGGCAGGGCTTGGGATGGCAGCAAGGAAAAGGAGCAAAGCTCTTAAAATCAACGTAGCACCTCATGCCATTGGAAATGGATCACTGTTCCTAGGTCACAGGAAGGAGGGTTGGAGCATGAGAGAGCTCAGTGTCAAATAGAAATTTCAGGTTGTGCAATGTAAATGTGTTTTATCTGTATCTGACAGCCATGTGACACCTAGTGCTTCCAGGGCAAAGAGTGTTTCCAGCTAAGAGCAGCAGCCATCGAGGTCTTTGTCCTGTCACACCGTGGCTGTTGAACTTATCTCCTGCATTTATTTCATTGCCATTTTCTTGGCATGGCAAGAGAATGCCAAGAGCATGCCTAGAGAGAATGGCTTTCCTGAAGCTTCTCCTTGCTCTTGTCAGTTTAATCTGCAAAATCACTCCTTTTTACTCCTCTGCTGGGTTTTCTGGGGGCTGTATGTTGCAGCTGTAATTGTGGTTTTGTGACAGGGACCAGTTGGGACTGCAAACAGGTATTATTTATGGCTTTGTTCTGATGTGCAATCTGGGTCAAGCAAGGGAGTTTGGTAGAGTTTGTAAAGCCAGCACCTTTGAATTCCTCAGTCTTCCCAGGAAAGAAAACTTTAAGTCTTTGACCATCTACTGTGCTCCAAGAGCTCCCCTAAATGGTCTCTAACCCCATGGATATATATTCAATAGCATTCAGTATTAGCTTTGCCTGTTCTGACTTGGGGGAAAGAAAAGTCTTCAGGCATCCTTGGGGCACAACACTAAAATGTTGAAGAGATTTATGCCTGAATTCACTAACAAACATGAATAAAATTGATTCATTTTTTTTCCTTTCCTTGAAAGAGCAAATAAGAACCCTTAGAACAAGATTTATTTCAGTGTTTTATGCTGTTGGGCATTTCCTGTAATTTTGACTTGTTTTGAATTAAGGAAAAAATGTACTACAATGTCCTAGTCCCCAGTTTTCCATTTCACAAAAGTACTAAATATGTTGTTGCATTTTGAAAGCACTGAATTGGATTGCAAAAGGTTCCACATTTATTTGTTTTTAAATAAATTAAATCACTTTAATTGTGTGTTGCAGAATTGCTAAGATAACTTTTAGTTCTGCAGTGTTGTAAAATTTAAAAATAAGCGTGAAGTTTCAAACACAAAAATAATTTCCATTTTCTGATGCATCTAAGACTGTTTCAGACAGAGGGAACATAGAGGTCTCCTCCTGCCCAGGGGCAGGTGGTGAATCATTAAAAATCCTGCCTGGCAGCCAAATTCTCAGCAGCCTTCTCACCTCTAGCCCTACTAAATAAAGTTACTCTCCCAAATATGTCCTGATGTGATTAAGTCCTTAATTCCATCATATTTTTATGGGGATGGATCCTGACATTGTGCTCCTACCCAGGCACACTACACTGAGTTTCAGGTGAGCAGTGCTACAGCTGTGTGTTTTAAGCTGTGAGGTTGTCTGGCTGCACAGAGCAGACCTGTCTGCTGGGTGTACACCTTTCCACTTGTACATTTTGGACAGCCTTATCCTGCACTGCTTTGGCAGCTACAGAAGGACTGAAGCTCCAAGTTTGAATCCAGAAGCTGGTAAATATGAAATAAATGTCCTGTTCCTGAGGGAGGAAGGCTGGGAATCATCTTAGAGTTGGATGACTGGCTATCACTGGTGAAGTAAGTCAGGAAACATCAAAGTATATCGAGATATTTTCATTACATAAGCTTGGTTTATTACATCTAAATAAACAACACTAATGAGGTTTAGGCGTAATGAATTGCTCCTTACCAAATGTATAATACCAGGAACAGTCTGTCTGATTTTCTGTGTTACTGGAAGGTTCTTTTACATTGTTTTATTGCTGCTACTTTTTAAATTAGTGGATATCAAACTGCTGAAATGTGCCCTAGAAAAGATTGCTGGTAATTCTACCAGTGGCATTCTTTTGGACTTCTTTGACAGCTACCTACTGTTGCAAATGTATATACTTTTTCATTTCTCTCTTCTCCTCCCTTTTTAATTATTTCCTTTCAAAGAATAAGGCAGAACCAGATGTGCTTCATCTGGTTGAGGCTGCTGTTGCCCAGATTTTCTTGCTGCTTGCTTACATATTCTTCTTTTGTGCAGGTGAAAGAGGAATGCAGGCTCCTCAATGCTCCACCAGTCCCACCACGGAGCTCAAAGCCATCCTCCACCAGTCCTTCCATCCCTCCTCGCACAGTGAAACCTGCTCGACAGCAGACCCGCTCTCCCAGCCCCACTCTGTCCTACTACTCTTCAGGACTGCACAACATGTATGTGTTTGACCTGTGGGAGCACCCTGCTAGCACTTTCTGAGAAAGTTAAATTTAGCACTGTTCTTTTTGAGGGCACTTGTTTCTAAGGCACACTGTAGTGTCAGACTTGGGGACTTTTAGTGAAACAGGCTAACCTGTCAGGTTATTTTTAAAGATTCAAAAGGAAGAAAACCTCCAGCAGAAATGATGTTTTACTAGATAGGACATAGCAGTTTGTATTAAACACCTGCATGCATTGCTAGAGTTAAAATTACTCTTGGGTGACATAGGCTGTCTAGTTAAAAGATCACGTATAGTTCTCCATTTTCCTGAAAGGCTTGAATCTTCAAACCAGACCACCTCAAAGCTAGTTTTTGGGTGGGATTTCAGTGCTGCATGCCGTGCAGCCAGCACTGATAATCAGGGACACAAAAACAGTGTGGTAATTCAGAAATGTGTTGTGCTAACTATATGGGAACCTACAGGGCGGATTTGATGGAGGACAGAAAGACCAGCAGACACCACTGAGTGTGAAGTGAGGTGTAGCAGAAGGGGGCCAGACAGCTTCCACATCAAACACACTTCAGCACAAACCCAGCCACAAACTGGAAAATCCACCCAGGCTAGTTAAAAGTTGACAGTAAATTCTGAATTATGTGGCTGCATGTCTTTTCTTAGTGATGTCCTTCCTTTGGCTTCAGAAAGTATATGCACCTCCTGAAGCATCACCTCCTTTTTGCCTTGGATGTCTTCTTGCCATTTTTTTGGTACCCCTTCAATGACACAATCTTTCCTGTGTGGATATTACAAATTCATCTGAAACATCAATGAATTCATTTCAGCCTGGATGCAGTTGGTATAGTAAATTCTGCTGGAATTGCCTTACTAAGCCACACTGCACATTTGCAGCTTAGTGTTGTGGATCTGGCAATGATCACTCTAGATCAAGGCTGCTTGCTTATTTTATGAAAGCCTGTTGGGTAGTTCTGTCAAGGTCTACTCCACAGGAGGCTGAGCACAAGACCTCCCAGCTTTAGGGGCCCACCAAATGCTGCTTTCTCTCTTTGTAGCTAAGAATACATATGCCTTCCAAAAAAACTAGGAAAAAACTAGGAAAACAGAAGTGAAGTTTCTCATGATTGCAAAAGGTTGTAGTGAGGTGGGGGTCAGTCTTTTCTTCCGACTAATAAGCAACAGAATGAGAAGAAAAGGCCCCAAGTTGCACTAGAGGAGGTTTAGATTGGATGTTAGGAAAAATTTCTTCATGGAAAGGGCTGTCAAGCATTAGAACAGGCTGCTCAGGGAAATGTTGGAGTCTCTATGCCTGTAAGTGTTCATAAAAAGTGTAGATGTGTCACTTGGGGACATGGTTTAGTGTGGACTTGGCAGTGCTGGGTTAATGGTTGGATTGATGATCTTAGAGGTCTTTTCCAACCTAAACAATTCTGTGATTCTATGATTTGTCTTGAGTTTCACAGTATTTGCATGAAATTAATCTTCAGCTGGGTCCAGACCAGATGTCTCCATTTTGGTAGAGCTGACCTGGTGTTGCAGAGAAAGCTACTAGAAAATTGCCATTGTGTGGAGTAAACAGATTGCTTTGCCATTTATATCAGTGATCTTGTATTCTGGATCATGAAGGGTTGCAGACAATATTTCAAACAGAAAAAAGTCAGTATGATTTGTCCATATCTGCTTCTAAAAATGCCTGATACCTGACTTCAGCTGTATTTGAGGCTTGTCTTGCATCCTTTTGCACTGAGTCCCAGGCAGTTCATTTTAGTGGAGGACAAATAATGAAGCACTTCAAAAATGTTAAAATGTTACTTTATCAATTTTCAGAAATTCCATTAATCTTTGAAGTCAAAAAATGTTCCAGTTTCTGGTATGGAAATAGAGAACAGAAACGGGATCAATCAATTTAGTTGCTCTGCGTGGTTGGTTGTTTACAACACCTCACTGCTTGTTTTCTCAGCTTGATGGCTTGGTTTGTGAAAAAGGGTTTGCACTGTGTGCAATACACCAGTTGGCCTTTAAGTAGCCAGAAGTGACTGGTTGATGGTGTATCCCTGTTGAGGGGGCAAAACTCCATGTCTCACATTGAAAACATCCAGCTGCTTTCCCTGTCAGACTTGTATTAGTGACATAAAAAGAGGAAAAGTTTGGAAGGCACAAAATGGAGGCTGAGAGATGGTTAGAAAGAGCGAAACTGCATCTGTTGGGACAGATATTTTTCACTGATGTAGATTAAGGCTGTTTTTAGACATCTGCACTTTGTATTTGATCTCGGCAAGTCCAGATTGGCTTCTTCTCTGATCCACTGTAAGCACACAGGGAAGTAATTTTGTGTCAATCCATTGAAAACTGTGCTGTTTTTTTGATAGCTGCTCAAGCAGTTTTCACTGAGCTGTCATAGGGTGACTATTGAGTTTCTTTCTTGAGTAGTTAGTTTTCAGGAGAAAGAGGCGAGTAATTACACATTTTTTTTCAACTGTTGGTTTCTGTCTGTTGTGTTGAGTAAGGATTTTATAAGTCTGCTGATTGTTTTTCCAGTGCTCTGGTTTAGTTGGCCAAAATTCCAAAGATCAGCACAATCTTTCAGATTTTCTTTCAGAAGGTGGCATAAAATCAGCAAACATTTGCTTTTGATAACAGGTTGCTTGCTTTTGCTCTCATTTCCATCTCTTGGGAACACCTGGATATAAACCATCAGTTCCCTTGGACAGGCTGAGCTTAGTTCACCACCTGGAAGTGCATCCAGGGTAACTTTCTTTAGCTGCCTTTGAAGAGCAAGTGTTTAACATCAAAGCATTTTAAAGATCCAGGCACAGTAACAAGTTACTCTGGGTAAAGCTCAAAGCCTGATACTTCAGCATGTCCAGCCAGGTCTGCTTACCCTTCCAGCTGAAACTCTTCCTTTGGCAGTGAGCATTAACTCACTCTGTGTCTCTGTACTCTGCACTGATACACATGGCCTAGTGCAGTGGTGACCTGCCCTCAATATGAGCTTTTGCTTAGCATGACACATCTGTGGTATATATATAGAAAAGTACTGGATTAGAACATCTTTCTAGTGTATGTGAGACTGTTTCTTATCCATGGTAGTATCCCTCAGGAATTCAACAGTGAAAAACTGAGTATTTGTGAGATGACACAGAACTGAATTGAGACATCTACTTTTTTATGAGCTTGAAAAAACAAGCCATGAGGCTTTTGGTATTATCAGCATCTTGTCAGGCTTGTAGAAGGGGTGAAGGAACTGTCAATGCCTTAATTCAAACATGTTAATTCAAATGTGAAAAGTTCTGCTGGAGGAAAGAAGATTCTTTCCTTGTGATGGTCGCCCTCTGTAAGATGATTTATGACCTTATTGATATGCCATTTTTTTTCTTACTAACAACATCCTTTCTGCTTTTTTCCTTAAGTAATGTCACAGAGAACGACAACACCAACCCAACGGAGAGCACACCTGTTTCCTGCTACCCATGTAACATGATGAAAACTGAATCCAAAGAGCCTGAGAGCACAATGCCTTTGGGAAGCCCCTCAGCTGAAGCTCTGCCTTCGAGGTTATCTTGGCCAAACCATTTTTCAGGAACTGAAGGCCTGAATAGGAGTGATTTCCTACTTGACCCAAGCAGGAGCTACAGTTACCCCAGACAGAAGACTCCAGGTACACCAAAGAGAAACTGTCCAGCACCTTTGACTTTTGACTTTGATGGGTGTGAGCTCCCAGCAGGGTACTCCCCCCTGACTCCAGCAGAGTTCACAAACACCATCTCCAGCTGTCCAAAGTCAGCAAGTTACTCTCTAGACTGCACTGATGAGAAAACTCTGGGAGTCAGCAACACAAAGCAGAGCCATTCGTGTCCTGCCTTACCTCCTCGGGCGCCGAAGTCAAGTGAAGATAAGACAGTGACAGACATGTGTCCCTTGCCACTGAAAATAGATGGTGCTGAGGAGGAATCAAAAGCTGGCTCTCCAGTCGTCTTGGAAGATCAGTATCTTGCTAAAAAGGGCATGCAGGATACATTCTCTGTGTCTTACCCCTTCTCATCTCCCCTCCACCTCCAGTTAGCACCAAGGTCTTGTGGGGATGGCTCTCCCTGGCAGCCACCCACGGACCTTTCTGGACTCTCAATAGAGGAAGTGTCTAAATCGTTGAGGTTTATTGGTCTGTCAGAAGATGTGATATCATTTTTTGTCACAGAGAAGATTGATGGCAATTTACTGGTTCAGCTTACAGAAGAAATCCTATCAGAAGACTTCAAGCTAAGCAAATTGCAGGTTAAGAAAATATTACAGTTCATTAATGGCTGGCGGCCCAAGATGTGATGCTGGCTAGTTTTTAATGAAACTGTACTCAATACATTTGAGCTAATACATCACTTCCTGGTTTTTTGCACTAAAAATCCTCCTTGTAAATAGTAGTAGAAAAATTCTTACTATGCAGATAAACATTTTTCAGTGGTGAATGGACTTTTTTTTCTATGTCAATAATAAAGGTAGAGAATCTGCAGAGGTGTGCCTTTGTGCATCCCTGAACATTCAACAGCTGCTAAAAACTGGACACTAAGGGAACTTTGACTCTATAGTCTGTTAAGACTTAGTCGTATTTATTACTGAACAATTTGATGCTGAAACACACACATCAATCCAGTTTACAGTTTTGTGTTAACTGCAAAAAAAGGTATTTCTTACGGGATTATTTCTGCTCACATAATATTTGGCAACATGCTGTGACTTGCAGATATACAAAAGCATTGGTTTTGACACTACATCTGAAAGTGTTAAGAATTGCTGTGAAGTGCCACTAATACACTATTCTTGCAGCATTATTTTTATTAACAGTATCTTCCTGACTATCTGTAACATGGGTGCATTTTCCATGTTGCTTTGAGCAAAAAGAGTTAAATGTTTTTAAACCAAGAGTCATGCTTAGCTCGTTGCCCAGAGGGGAGGGAGAAGGGGGATTTTCTACTGAGCCACCCTGCCCTGGCCAATTAAAAGTTTATGACCTGTAGATTTCAAAAGTTGCTTTTGTAGTCGGATGACTGGAGTAAATAGCATGACTTCTGGTCGTGCAGCTTTCTCATGGGAAAAGCAGTTCAGTGCACAGGCTCTTTTCTCAGCAGATCCTGCCTGCTGCAGCAGCCTGCTAGCACAGCCCTTGCAGGAGCTGTGCTATGGTGGAAGGTAACAACTCCTTGTGTTTCTTCTGATGCTGTTCTGATTGTCTGAAAATGTGCTTGGTCTGCTCTCCTAATCCTGCAGTCTGACCTGTGTGGGAAGGTGATAGTGCTCCTGTGTCATGCCTTTGAAATAAAGTGCTGGCAAGGTGGGAGGGATCGGAAACAGAGCATGGCATGCTGCTGAGAATGGGCTGAGGGAGGTTTTGGGCCATGCCACAGGAAATGCTTGTGATCTTTTCAGTTCACCTGTCTTGTTTGCAGTGGGCTAGGAGGATGTGGGTGTCAATGTGGAAGGGGCTGTATCATCAAAGGATGTGCTAATTCACTTGCCCAGCTGCAAAAACTCACTGCAGTAGATGTCACATGGAAGTGGCAGTTAAAAGGGAGCACAGAGATGGTAAGTGGGCAGTAATCTGCCCCTGGAGACCTCTCAGATTTAACTGCTCAAAAGGCTAGGAATAGGATTAACTTTTGATAGTCCTTTGTAGATTTCTTGTAGTTGACAGAGCTCTCTGAAATGTGTCTATATAACCCCAGGATCCCCCTGCCTTTATATACTGGATTCAAAGGTTTGTGGAGGTCCTCAGGAAACAGTCTGTGTTACCCCTTCCTCCTCAGTAAGTGTGCATGCCCAGGATCCTCAGGTCATCAGAGCTGGGAATGCTAGAGCAACTTCACTTTCACTTACTGCTAAGCAGAGCCCTGGCCAGGAGAACACCATCACCTGCCTTGCTTACCTTTTTGATGTATTAAAAAATATCTCCCTTGCAGAGCAGTAGTTGGGAGCATCAAGAGAAAATAGAGACCGGAGACAAAAATGCTAGATTTGCCTGTTTTCTCAACCATATTGACTCATTAAAAAGAATTTCTTAGCAAACAGACCTTTATGTTGTTGGGACACATTTCATGTCATGTCACCATGCCAAAGCCAAGATGCATTATTTGTCCTGCAGTAATGCAAACCACCAGTTGCCAACCAGCAAGCAAAGCCCAGTTGTTGTGGGTACTATAGAACCAACAAATATCACAACAGAAAAACCTCCAAGAGTTCATAATCCTGTTTTTTTGTAATGTATTGACTTTAAGCAACAGATCAATAGCTTTCTGCAAATGCTTTTTAATTAGCATTCTAAAATATTTTAGCTTCAAATAAAACTAGATCAAATTCAGATACTGTTCAGATGCATATGCTTATTGGTAGACCACATGCAAGTTGAAACCAACTGCCTTTTAAACCTCACTGTGTCAAATGAAGATTCAAGTATGAAAGGGCCAAATCTTTAATGTCAGATACTTGCCATTGTTTTGCTCAGCTTGTTAATTCTAGGTAAAAAAACCTAAAATATCTTAAAAAAGTAAATAAAATATTGCAGTCTTGGTAATATTAACATTAAATATTGCTAGCACCCCCCAGAATATTAACATCCCTGAGAAAATAGCTTTCTTTGACTGTGGGTTCACACCTATTCTATTATCTCTGCTTACCTGCTTCAAGTGGTTATTCTTGCAAAGAGACTGGTGGGATTTGCATTCATGACCATGCTGCATTAACATTCCATGTGCATAAACCAAAATGGAGCTGGCCCACAGAAAGGCCTGGAAATGTGCATTGATTACATTTGCTGAGCCTGTGTGCCAAAGTACAGCTAAAACCCCTAACTGCAAACTTGCTATTGCTGGCCTTCCAGTTGTCTCATTCTGACTTAGTACTGCTTATTTACTTTTATCTATAATGTATTAGCATTTAACTTTTTCTTTTGCCCTTAGCCACTCATCGCCTTCACTTTTCAAGCCAATTTTGGGGGATTTAGATGTTCCTAACATTTGTGTTCTGTGAATTATATGGCTCTGGTGTTGATCTACCTGCTGTGGTACACAAGCTGGACTGAAGTGTCTGCTCTGGTGAGATCAGTGGAGTGATGAGCAAACTGGGCACGTGGAGTGTTGTGGCTCAGCCTTTGGATCCTAGGTTATGGAAAGGGTTACCTTTCAATAGATAGCCAGGCTATGGCAATTCCCAAGCACAGCACGGAGGTCAGCAGTGGGGAAAACCAATCTGGTTTTGGACAATAGTGGAGTCCAGTCATGTTGATGGGAGTTGTGTTGGTTGTCTTAGGGGCCTGAGAGCTGTAACCATTGAGCATTGTGCCAGAGTGGGCTTAAAATCACTTACATTTTCAAGGCAGTCCAGTAAAATTGGCCAGTCCTAGCCTTGGATTTCTTTCCTCAGATTAAATAAATGTAAGACCTCTGGTGTTTATGTGGTTATCGGTGTCTGAGCTTGGGGGCTTTTTTTCTCTGGGGGTTTTGGTAGCAAAAAACATAACATGTCATTCTTTATGGAGCTGTCTCTCTATCCTGCACCAGGGAACACATCCTTTCTATGCAACTGTCATGTGTTGGCACAAGGACTGATGCTGCCTTCAGCAGTGGGAGCTGGATTCTGGCATGGAGGCTTTTCTGGAGGTGAACACTGAATTGCGCCGGGGAGGAATGGAGAGGAAACTTGAGGGGAAATGCTAGTTTCTTTCAAATGCTCATTGTGCCGAGGATTAAGATTCTTTGTCTTGCTGCCTGCCTGGCTAACCAAAGCTGTGTTGACAGCAACTCAAAGTGCATATTTGCGTTCTTATTCTTGCCATATTGTAAAAATTGCCTACGGCTAGAAACTTAGACAGAAAACATTTGGTCCATCCAAAATTAGAAGGGAAATACATTTTGAAGTCTTCAGCTAGAAGCAAGGGTGTAGAATTTGCTGTGTATAACTGTATATTTTCTAATAGAACAGATTTACTTGCCACTTAAATAAACTTTGTTCCACAACAACAGCTTCAAGAGAAACAGCGTAAACAGCGAAGCTGCCCAAAAACGCACCGTGTTTCAAACCTGTCTATAAATAATTGTTTTCTCTTATGTTCTTTTATGTTTATTGTCTCTCTTATGTTTTCTCAACTTCTTGACTGTCTCCCCCACAAAACAAATTGTGCTGGCACCAGCTTCTTGTGTGCTTCCCAGTGGGTTGCCTGCCTGTGACCCAGGCCAGCCAAGTCCTGGTTACACCGTGGTACTTGACAGCCAAACACCAGCCCTATGAGAGGACTAAGGCTTAGCCCAGCTCTCCTGGCTCCTCTTTCTGATGCTATGAAATTGCAGCATTCCTGTATACAAGCCAGAAGGTACAGATGAAATCCTAACAAGCAAGAGGGATCTTCCTTTTTATTTATAGGGATGGCAGGGCAGTGGGGAAATGCAGGCCCCTTGTTGAGACCTAGCAATAAATGACTCTTCTTTTTGTTATGTCTTAAACTCCTAGTAGTCCAGGAGTTGTACAGACTTCACAATTTTTGTGTGTAAAAACCAAATTTTCAGTGTGAAAATCTGCAGAATGATTCTCTTGACTTGGACAATCTTCTGAATTGTATTAAAGATATGTTTGTTCTTAGCTCTTTAGATTCTCTTTGGGTATGTCAAAAAAGTAATACCTTGGCAAAAAAAAAAAAAAGAAAAAAAAAAAGAAAAAGCCCCAAAACTTTGGCTTAGTACATTTCCGTTATAAAACGAAGCATGGGTTTTGTGGAATTCTCTGCTGTTTTGGGCTTTTGTGTAAAAGGCTGAAGGCAGATTGTTATTTAAACCAGGTGCAAATAAATATCCCCATAATGTATATGAACAAATTTAAACCGTGTACTGTAAGTATATAAACTGTATATTAAAGACACTATTTTCATGATACTTGAAATGTGTACAGAATTTGTTGTACTAAATTGGTCAGGTTGCATATATTATATAAAAAGGTTGGTTTTCATTTAGTAATTTCACTGACTTATCCTCTTGCTCATCTCAGTATAATTTGGAAATGAGCACTTCTCAAATAGTGAATTTAGCAAAGTAGGGTTGGGATAATTGAGAGGAGTAATCAGGCTTTTGCATGTAACCTCTCAAGACATGTTACTTTTCCCATTCTTGTCATTTCACTTGTTCCCCTTCAGCAAGAGTATTGAGCTGTGTTTCCCCAAAGAATTTGTTGCTAGACAGCTTGCCTGTCTCAAGGAGATATTCACCTGGAACATTATTTTCCCAAGCCCTATTATCTTTGTTTTGAAGGGAAGCATTCAATTATAATTTGGATATGCTTTTACGTGCAAGACCATGCGCAAATATTCCTGCTTTGCAGAAAGTTTCTGAGGCGTTTATTGGATGGGGAGGAAATCAGAGACAAAACAATGTTACGCTGTAGGTTGTAGGTTGCCTGTTCTCACTTCCTTCGATATTGGCAATGGAGGGAAATGTCAACTATACAACCATCAATGTGTTATGTAGATAAGTTGCTGCTGTGCCAGATTCCTTTGGGCTGAAGCTTCATTCACTGATACCAGGCCAAGAGAAAGTTTACTACAGCACACAGTTGTGGAAGGGTTTATGGAAGGAATCATTGCTATATGCCTGTGAGACATAAAGCAGAATCTGACACAGTAGTTGCTGTTGTATTTGAGACAGATGGGGTTTACTTGCCTCCAACCCTCACATCTGGGAGAGGATAGAACTGTGTCTGGAGACAGGATGTGCATCATAGGGCGATGAGGGGAGGGACAGAGAGAAGCAGAATTGCTTTCACAAGTTAAGAAAAATCTCATTCACCATGAGCAGGTCTAGGGCACATCTCTGCTCCCCTCTTCTAAGAAGAGAAGGAAAAATACTGAATTTTTTGAATGCTCCAGTCAGTTGGCTCCAGCCTGAGCAAAAAGATCTACAGAATACAGGATAGTATTCAGTGCATGCAGGGGAAGTGAAGGGCTATAGCCCAAATCAAAATATGTCCATCTCCCTATCAGGAAAGTGTTCTAAACCAGGTAGGTATATTATTTATATATATGTATATATATTATGTATGGAAGTCATCAAGCCTGGCATAAATCTGATTATTCACCATGGCTACCTATAAACATTAATAAAGAATATAAGCAGAGTTGGGACTGAAAACACAGCTCTCTTCTCTTTGGAAAATGCAAACAATGCTCTCAGACATGCTCCTCCTCTTGGTCTGGCACAACCAACTGGAGCTCCCCTGGCCTCTCAGGTGTGCATGTCCCATCCTCCCTCCCCCTGGGGCTCCTGTCCTTGAGCTGTGGGCCCAGGGTGCTGACAGAGCCTGACGTCCTGCCTCGTGTCACCTGTGATTAATCCCTGACGTCCTTGGTTGCAGAGGACTGCACTAGCTCAGGTGATCACTAGCTTGGGGCACCCTACACCACGCTCTACTGCCCAGGTATAAACACATTTTATGTCACCAGATGCACACGTCACATGTAACCACTTTCTCCTGTGCACTGAGTGACTCAAAGCTGCAAACCTGGGTGAAGCTCCTGTGTTCTCCCCTTTCTCTGTGCTGTGAGTGCATGATGGGATTTGCCATTGCAGAATGAACATAAAATCAGTCTTGCTTGGGCAGTTTCCCTTGGTGATTTTGCTTAGGCCCTCAGTGCTGCTGAACCGTTTCCCTAGCAGCCTCACTTCCATGGCAGCATTATTTTTAGGGATTCCCTTGGTACCCCTTGCTGACCACTACCTCTGCCTGTATAGGCGACTGTTGGAACACCAGCTCTGGTAGTTCCACAAAAAACTCACTATTAATTGTATTCTGCATATAGAATTCTTTTCTCTTGCCTGTGATTGTCACACTCAATGAAGATCAATTTTAGTTGAAAATTGGCAGTATTTCTGTTTTTATTCAGCTGCCTGGATCTGGCATTTCTCCTTTCCCCTCAGGATAAATCATTTAATATTCATTCTTACTTGGCATAATGAAGAGCTGACATGAGGAGTGGCTTTGAAAAGTAGGTGTCCTCTCACCATTCTCTGCATCAGATTCCAAAGGTGGAAAGCTCAAGATGAGTAACCAGGCCACCACAACAGGACAACAGAAATACAACTCAAATATTTATTTATTGCTCAATGAGACCTCAAAATGCCCTTGACTCCTGGGTGGGACAAAAGGAATCTCTTGCCAAACATGCTTGGAATAAATGAAAACCACTCCTCGCATAGAGTCTGGGGTAGGAGGAAAAAGAATAAAAGAGAAAAAATAGGGATGAAGGAGAAAACATTTCTAAGGTGCCAAGCCTAAGGAGCTGGCAGTGAAGCGGAGGGACGTGTCCCCTGGCTGTGTGTGGCAGTGGCTGCTGTAGTACTTGTAAGTGCCACACAGTGTCAGACTGGCACACAGCCACAGGGGATGGAACCTGCTGGAGGGGCTGCAGTGGGTGATGGATGGGTTCAGGGACCTCATTAGGACTTGCTGCCAACCCCACAAAAGCTCTGTCATGAGAAGGAGCTGTTTTAATTGTGCTGGTGCTGCTGCATTGTACAGCAACAACAATTATTGTTAATGAATATGGGGGTCAGCAAGGCAGGTCTCCAGGGCTGGGTTTCCAGTGGATTAGTACAAACAGAAAGCAGGAAGAAACTCTAGTAGGTCAGCAGTGTAAGACCTGGCAGAATGTCTGGCAGAGCCTTGAAGAGCTGCATATATCTTGGCTAATCTTATTTATTTAACTGCAGCTCTGCAAGTGGGAGAAACCTATGACAGCTAGAAACTGTCCTAAGTGCTAGTCCTAGATAGTACCTCTGCTCCTGAGGAATGAAGCCTTGGCCATCCTGGCAACTGGCCTTTCAATTTCTTCCTGAAAAACATGTGTGTTTTTATCCCTCAAAAAAGATTGAAAACTTGCACTGGATTAGTATTTCATTGAGTGATAGAATAATTTGGGTTGGAAGGGACCTTTAAAGATCATGTCAACCAACCCCCTGCCTTCCATTAGACAAAGTTGCTCCAAGCCCCAGCCAACCTGGCCTTGTGCACTTAAAGGGATCCACACTTCTCCAAGCAACTTGTTCCAGTGTCCCATCATAAGAAATTTCTTCCTTATGTCCAAACTTAATCTACCCTCTTTCAATTTAAAACCACTGCCTTTTGTCTTCTTGTTACAGACCCTGATAAAAAGCCTCTCTCCATCTCTCCTGTGAACCACCTTTATATGTTAAAAGGTAGCACTAAGGTCACCCTGGAGCTAAGCAACCAAAACTCTCGGTCTGTCTTCATAGGAGAGTTTGATTTTCATGTCTCTGAAATTTCTCCTTTCATAACAAATCAGCGAAACTGCAGTAGAGATGGGCACAATGCTCTCTCTCATCTTTGTAGGTCTGCAGTTACTCTTGTCTTACTGTTGATTGCTGAAACATTTTTCTCTTCTGTTTCCTTTAATAAAACACAGTGATATTTAAAGTTTTATCTTACCTGTCAAGTAAGGCTTCCAATAACCTATCCTTCCTGATTAAAAAAAAAAAATCTAAGGATACATGTTGTTTCTTCTTCTGATGCTTCTCTGCTACAGTTGGTTTACTGAAAAATGAAGTGTCATTTCACAGATTTCACAATGTTCATTTTTTTATTTTATACAATTCAATCTGAGCTCCTTGTACAATGCTAAAAACTAGGACTTGGAAACTGAGCTTCCAGAAGGAACATACCAGGCCAAGTATAAAAAGCATACAAATTTAAAAAGCAATAAATAGTACAAATCCAGGTTTCCCAACTTCACCTACAAACCAACCCAACATACCCTTTCATTTTGTCACCCTCCTTTGCTACTTTTTGGTCTTCAGAGCCTGACTGGGTGCCTCTTGCCACAGATGATGGTGTGGTTGCAGGGGTGAGTGGCTGCCCAAATCTGGTCCCACATGGACCCCTACTGCCATGTCCAGGCAAACCTCATCCTCTTCCTAACCTGCTCCTGTTGTCTGCCTCCTCTGGGTTCTTTAACCTCTGAGCTTCCACTGCAGTGAGTTTGGCTTCCACCATGCCTACAAATCCAGAAGGAATCAAGTACAGTGATACCCACATATAAAAGCAGGTAAGTAATGCTTATAAAATCCCTCAGTGCTGTTTAAAAAACAGAGAAAAGCAAAGCAAAGTAAAATTAATTACATTTAGGCAGCAAGTTCTTAATCTTAAGCTTGAAATTTTAGGCCTGATCATGAACCTGCCCAAAGCCATGAATTTCCATATACAAGATGCAGCTTTGAAATCTTATTCAAAGTCTTGTGTTTGACCTGTGGAAAACCAGAGATGAGTTTCTCAAGTTTCTAAAGGAGAGAGGAGAGGCTTCTCTGTCACACTGCATCTTTCATCCCCAAACACAAAGGACCAACATTCAGGAAAAGAACAAATGTAAGCTGAGCAGCAGCACCTCCCTTGCAGCAGCCCCAAGCAAAGGGCATGGCAAAGGAATGGGAACAGGAAACACCAGAATGTTTTTTGTGACTGCTTTCCCCACCTCTAATGATTTACATCTCAGGGACTTTCAGGGACACTAGTGGTATTTTGTGTTTAAAAGTCACTGTCTTCACTAACGAGTTTTGAAGTCTCATGCTAAAATGCAAATTTTTACCTGTGGCTTATGTTGGATTTTGTTCAGAAGCGCTAAGCAGAAGTCTAGGTTATAGGAGCAGATGCATTCAAAGACCCCAGTGCCACTGCTAAAACAGTGTCAGTATGTTGTGTCTGTAAACAGTATGTGACTCTGCCTCTGGTGTTTTTGTCCTTGGATGCTTTTCTAAGGTGTTACAACTTTCTGTTGGTACTCACAGAGCTTGACATTCATGCAATAACGTGTGGAGCACTTGGAATTAGGGGATGCTTGTTTCTGATTGGTAAAAAAAAACCCTCCCAATTGACAAGGGATGCAGTTTGCACCAACTCATTCATGGGGATCTGAAGGAAAACTGCCAAATACCAAGGAGCAAGGAAAATGTTGCCTTGGACCCCAAATCTCAGCATTTCTCAAGTTCTGTATGAAACCAACCTGATTGCATGGTTTTCTGCATTTATTTCTAAGACAAAAATTGCCTTGAAATTAAATTGGATTTTTAGAAGCCAGTGGGGATTCCAGCCAAGAAACTAGGGTAATGTTCTTTAGCAAAAATCTGACCCAAGGCATTACTGAGCCTCTTAGGCCTGTGTTATATATCAGAAAAGTTCTTCCCAGAGAGCTATTCTACCAAACAGCAACTGCTTATTTCTCTCCCTTTTGCCATAAGCCAAGATCATAAATGTATTTTTAATTGATGTAATGTAAGTCTTGGAGTTTTTTGGAGAAAAAAAAAGAATTAGAATTTCTTCAGTTAAGCTGAAATACTTGTGAGATCATTTTAAACAGGTGTCTTCCAGAAAGCTTTGCTGTTTCTTCATTTTTAGTACTTACCACAAGCTATTTCAGATGGGAGCTGTCAGAGCATCAATAAAAAGTTGTTAAATGCAGGCTAGCTTCCAGTGAGCTCAGGTTTTTGCTGAAGCTTTGTTATATATTACTGACTGCAGATGTGTGTGTGCACCTGTGTGTCTGTCTATATACACATGCAACTAACAAAAAATTCACAAATAAAAGACTCATCTGCTGCTTACTATACAGCTTAAGTGCTCCTGCAATACTGAAAACTCGAGTTTTTCTGGCATGTGAGAACAAGCAAGTGAACTTGCCTGACAGATAGGAAGCAAAGTCTGCTCATGAAGACAGACTGACAGTTCAAGAGCAGGGAAGTGGGGAAAGGGTAATCCAGGATCCCTTTTAAGTTTACTTAATAATAAGGTTCTCTTCTCTTCTGAGAAAATCAAAGATTACATTCAAACAGGTAAAGAGCTTTTTAATTTAATTGTTTTAACTGAGTTTCTTTATGCAATTTTCCATTTGATTTAATTCTATTTAGTATGATAAATGCTGCTTAATCTGAAATTCTTTTCCTCTTCGTTTTCATGTATGAAAACCAGAGATGAAAGATTAGCTTCTAGTGACCTGCATCAAAATATAATTTGGCTGGAAATGAAATGAATTTGGATTTAGCTGTATCTCTTGGATAGTTGTGCTGCAACAACAAATCTTCATAAAATTAAGCTGCCTCTGCTCAAGGAGTGGAAGAAGTTGTTCAGGCTGTGAGAAGCTCCCGCAGTCTCTGCCCTGCCTGTATGTGTCTGACTGGGAGTCAGTGCCATCAGATCCTCAAAATGTAAAGGAATTTAGGATTTTTAAGTAAGATTACTGCAGCAGCTTTTCATGGTTTAATTACTTTATATTAGAGGCTGCTGAATGATGCATTCAGTGAGCTGATTGCTTTTCAGAGAGCATTAAAAGATTTACTTGTTCCCCGTTTCAAACATTTGGAAGTTTTTGCAGTGGGATTGAAGGGAGCCATGGAGCAAATCGTGTCTCTCCTTGGGTGCTGGCAGCTCGCATCCTTGGTAGCTTGGACTGTGTGGAAGGAATTGTGAAAAAATGCAATTATTTTGGATTTAAGCTTTGTTGTAACTTGGTCTGTGTTTTGTCTCTCAACTGTATAAAAGGCAGTATGCACTGGTTGTTGGGTTTCCTTACCCAGAAAGTATTAATGGTAAGAATTAATACAGCATTTCCCCCTCTCTGCTGGTAGCACTGGTCTCACTGGGTGCCCACAGCCTGGTCTGGTCCTGTGGCTGCAGTGAGGAGCTGCTGTCCCTCCGTGGAGAGCAGGCATCTCCAGGAACATGTCTCTTCAGATCCTGGTGTCCTTACCTACCTTTAAGGCATTGGCTGCAGCTCAGGTTAAAGCAGGCACTGGAACAAGAATATGGGCAACTTGTGAGCCATTGCATCCTCCTTTCCTCAACGTACCATTGTGTAGCTGCAAGAGTTGCCATCCATCCTCCTCGTTTGCTCTTGAGACACAGGGTTTTTGGATATTTCCCCATGTCTTAAAAGCAAGTGGTCTGCTTACAGTATTACAGATATCATGTGGAAAGTATTTACAGAAAAATCAATTTCTTTTGGCCAGTGCACAGGAGGAATAAGCGCTCATAAAACTCTACTTGGACAGGCATAGCAGCAGGAGAGGCTGCTATCATCACTGGCTTGAGAGGAATTTGGTATCCCATGGCAGGGACTGGCATTTACCAAACAGTTGAAAATTTCTTCTCAGCATGCTTCCAGTACTTAGAAGGATCCCACTGTTCCAGAGCCAGGAGCTGGCCTGTCCTGTGCTGACCACTGCTGGCTGCTCCCTGTACCTGTTGGAGATGGCTGCCACCCCACCACTGGACCTGGCAGCAACCCTTTCCACCTAATACCATCTCCTCTTTGACAAATTTCCTCCCATTACCTGCCCTGGGCCCTCCCCACTAAAAACTTGATGCCCCCTGAGTTATGCCCCTGCTCTTCCATGAGCCCTCTCTGTGGGAGCTGATATTGGAACTTTATTAAATGCTCTTGCAGTGTGAATTTCACTTGCCAAGACATAAAAAAATTGATAAACCTAATGATTTCTTTGAATTTTTTTTTGTACTGTGTAAACAATGGTCCAGTATTTATTTAATAGTTAATCTCATGACATTTCTCTGCATCTGCAGAAAAATACCCAGGACAATAATGCTTCCTAATAATATCAAACTGATGAGCAAAGAAATAGCACCCACATTCTCAACTGATGATGTGGCAAAGATCAAGAAATTCTGCAAAACTCAAACCAAAGTAAGATATAAATTGCACTAATACTGGCTAATGGATAATGAGATTGCATTTAATGTTGATAATGTGCAATGTAAGTGTTTGCTGTTTCTTAAATAGGGCATCTTTGACCATTTAAGCAAGCCTTTAGCACCAAACGTTCATGGCCATGAGTATATTAAAAAAGCCATTTTGTGTATGCAACTGCAGGGTAATGAGAAAGTTCTCAACAATGGGGCATGCATTAAAGGAGACATCAATATCTTATTATTAGGTAAGAGCGTGTAGAGTTAATAGTGCATTGATAAGTTATTTTATTATCCCCCCTCCTCATCATGCCAGCGTAGTTCTGTTATGCAATATTAGCAAGAAAATAAAAGCCAACCCAGTACAAAGACTCATTTTGCCTTACACAAGAATGTTTGTTAGTGTCTTAGGATCAATTTATTTTATCCTTGGGCACATTTTTACAATTATTTCGGTTTTGTCCCACACTTCCCTATTTACTTGACATCTGTTCTATGTTTCTAACTAGTGCTGGCATGATGCACAATCGAGTCTAATCCTGCACTGCTCATTCGGGCGAGACACCCACTGATTTCAGGAATGGGCTTCACTTTATCGCTGAAGTTGATGGAACTATTCTACTTCTGGCACTTGTAGTCACAGTAGCTGTTCAGTTGTGACTTCATTCCTAAATGCTTTGTTTTCTGTACCCATAATTAAGTCACATTAGCTGCAAACCCTAACCTGCTCCAGAACAGCTCCTGGCAGAGATGTCAACTACCTTACATAAATCAAGCGCTTTGTTTCTCCGCAGAGTTCCAATCAAATATTTGATAACTTGTTTTGAAAAATAGATTGGCCTAAAACAATAATCCTTGTCAAATCTTTTGAGTATGTAGTTTCTGTCCTCAAGAGGGCAACTTGAAACGCTTCCTTCACAGGGCTCTACCTGTGGCATTTTAACCATGTCAGTACAAGTGGGAGCTGATGTCCAATACCCCCTTGTCCAAAGCATTTACTCAGAACATGCATTGCCATGCTGAGTACCCAAATGTGGCATGTGTGGAGCCATGAAAGTTCAAAGCAGTTGTGTAATGGCACTCAGTGACATGCTAATGGATCTGCTGCACTTTGCAACCCAAAGGACTGTCTGTTAAAGCTTTAATAAAGCCAGAAACTGGTCCCTTAATGAAATGCAAAGCTAGGTGGGACATAGGCAAACTTCTTTGAAATATGGAGATCTTAAGTTAAACTTTTTTTTAAATATTTATTCTGGGAGGATTCTGAAGAAAGAACTCTAATTAAAGAAAAGTACATTTTGAGTATTTCTGTCTCATTTATTGGAACAGTAGAATTTCTGAGGATGCCTTTAGTACCCACCTGTGTTGTACCATTGTCAAGAGGAGTGTTAGGTATGCAATAATACTGCAGTAATGTAAACTTTTCCATAAGAGTACAGATTTAGTTCTTTTATATATGTATATTTAACAATCTTGACCTTAGAAATGTCAGCTTCTGTTTCTTTTTCTTCCAGTTTGAGACCGAAATGAAAATTGCAATCACAATGCACACCAATACTGTTGGTATAACCTTACAAGTAATTAAGCAGTTTAGAAGCTAATTAGTGTTGCATGATTTCCAAGTTTGCAAGGACTCAGAAGCATTCTAGAGAGGAAATTCTGGAAAAAGTAACCAAAAAAAAAGGAAAAAAGCAAATTAAAATTTTATAACCAGGACTTTTCAACTTTGGGAACTTTAAGGCTTGAGCATGTGTTTTTCTAATGCTTTTTCGTCTTCCCATTGCCTGGATCTGTGCTTTTGGAGATCCTGGTGAAGTGTGGCAGGCTCCTGTACATGGAATAATGAAAAATGTTGATTTGATTTGCTCACAACTTTCTCCTCTTAAACTGAAGCAGACAGGACATTTATGACATTTATATGCAAGCTGTGTTTTTGAATAACGAGTGAAATAAAAGGTGGAATAAATATGTAGTACAGATGTTTCAAAGCATTTACAAGGTTTAAGTGAATGTTTTAAACTTTTAAAGTTTTGATCTTCGTTACTTGAAAACAGGAAAAGCTTTTACAATTCTCAACATACCTGGAACACTGTCAAAGGCATCTTTCTCTTTTCACAGTGAAGGGGCTTAGAAAACGCTGAATAAAAAGTACTTACTATGAAGATCAAGTGGTAGCACATAAAAGCTGGGTGTAAAAGTCATTCAGCTGCCTGGAAAGCTGCATTTTTTGACACCAACAGTCCCACACTTCCATGGATTTAGAAAGATCAGGGTTAGCATCCCCTGACCCATCATCAGGGACTCCTGGGACTCCTGGTGCCACCATCTTCATCCAGCTATTGAGGTCTGCTAACAGCCGTGGGATTTTGGGGGCCAAGCAGAAAGGAGTGTCTTGTCAATTATATATTTTTACTTCACAAATAGCTACAGAAATTTCAAATGCTTTCAGCACCTCTTGTGACAAAAGACAAAGTGGTGGGGAAGGAGAGTTTCCTGCACTAATGTTTAATAAACTAAGGGAAACTGTGCACTCACAGACACTGCACCAGTTATTCAGCACAATTTAATTATTCACATGTATGCTGAATAAAATGGTAGCAAAGAAAGGTCAGGATTTCTCTACTGCTTATTAGGCTGTTTAGTTTTTTCCGTTGTTCTAAAGTCATTGTGCAAAAGGCTGGAAGATGGAAAAGTTCTCTGCTTTCCCCTTTAAGAGGTGATCTTTGTATTGTGAAACATTCCCAAAACCAGTTCCACCATCAGCAGGGGGTTGCCAGGAAGGCAGTTGACAGCAGCTGTAACTGCTGATTAAGAAACTGATGCTCAGCCTTGCATTTCCAAAGATATCAAACTTTCCATCCTCTGAGCTTTAAAACCCTCCTGTGGTGCAAGGGGCTGCACACTGTGCACCCACACGAGCATCAGCTAGCACCCACTGTACCTGAACTCCTGCAACCCAGCCCGTGAGGGCTTGGGTAAAAGAGCCTCAAAATGGTTTTGATGACACCTAATAAGAAGTAGGAAAGTGTTTTACAGTTGAAGAATATTTGTGGAATGGAAAAGAAAAGAAGTAATTTTAACCTAGCCTGTCCTAATCCTCCAGATCACTGAGGTGCTGTGGGAAATAAGTGAGAAGGCAAATACACAAGTGAGCCTGACCACAGCCAATCTGAGAGCAACCTGACACACCTGCAAAGTGGTTTGTGCAGGATGGGTATAAATCAAGGCAAGTGGGAGCCAAAATGACTTGCTTTTAGGAAAACAAGTAGTGCAACCAGATCTAGGCACCCAGGTACTATTATGGAGTAAAGAAAAGCATTTTTATTACTTTCTTAGCACAAGGGGTGGAGTGGCTTGCTCATTTGAAACCCCAGGGGGGAAAAAAGTAAATAAACCTCTATTTCTTCTTTCCCCACATTCCACTTCAAAAATGTCTTAGAGGCTGCTGGGACTGCACTCAAAATGAATGCATCTGTGGCTATCAGTGTTTCTCAGAAACTCAGATTTCTTCCAAAGCTCAAGATACACTCCTGGGAGAAAGGTGGTTGCCAGACAGAGCTCTGCAGATCTTCAATGGACAGGCTGTTGCCAGTGGGGGAGGTTTGATGTTAATCAAATTGATTAACATCCCACCATGTGATCTTGTGGGGACCTGGCCAAGGAAGCTAGTGTGGGGCAGAGTGCTGGGGAGGGCCAGCCTGGCTTCCTGGCAATGGGTATTGGATGTGGGAAGATGACTTCCCTCCCAAGGGAGCAGGACAAAATCCAGTCTTCAGTGTCTATGTGAAACTGAGATTTGGTTTCCACCGGTTCCTCCAGCAAATCCTGCAAGGCAAGAATCTCTTTTATTTATTGCTCCCAGCTGCAGCTTATGCAGGGATGAGCCCTCCACGGGGACACAGCAGAGCTGGCACAACAAGGTATTACATGGCTTTGTCCATGGGAAGGGTTACCTTTTCAGATTTCTCCTCAGTCTTCCAGTGGCTAAGTCTGTTTTGTGTGATGCTTATGCCAGCTCTGCATCTCCCTGGCTGCCAGCTTCCCAGGCCTTCCCAAGGGAGAGAGCTGCCTATAGAGGCTTTGCAGCCCTGGGATTTGGGCAGCTGGAAGTCTCACTTCTGAGACACACGGGCATTGCTGTAAGCTGATGGAAATCTTTTTAAAAGGACACATGTAGTGGCAATTGGTCTTGCTGTGAACTGGCAACCTGTGAAAAGCAGAGCAAATGGGTGGGCTGCTGAGTAGGAGGAATCTGCTTGAGAGACACAGCCTGTAGACAGACTATCATGTATTGGCCCATAGTAGGCATTCACTATCTCAATTTAAGTTCCTTTCTTTTCGTTAAAGCTTTTTTTCCCTTAAGAAAATTCATACTGTGTTATCCCAGCAACTCTTCTTTTCCCATTACTCCGAACTGCACCTGTTAAAGCTTAAGCATGGTCAGTTTTCCTTTGGTCAAGGCAACCCTTTAATTTTCTTTTTCTCTCCTTAACTCTAGCTTACACTGACAAATCTTTTCTGGTGATGAAAGCATGACAGTAGCTGCCAGAATGAAACCTGACTCTTCTAAGGAACAACAGAGACTCCTTCCACAGTTAATAAACAAATTTTATTAAACAACTTAATAACTACCAAACTCAATAAACTAATAGCTTTCTTAACAAATGAAATGGGAGTTGCAATGATATTCTTATGTAATTTATAAAGTTCTGTTTTGAGGAAGCAAATTACTTACTCAATTACATGAGTGAAAGCTGCCTCCAAAGCCAAGTGTTCACAACATGATGAGAAGTTTGGGCAGGCAAAAAAGTGGAGATGAAGAGGGAGATGTACCTCCGGGGAGTTTTGATCTGGCTTTTTGTACCATAGACTTCGTAGATCCAGATGGAGTTAAAATAAAAAAGCAAGGGCAGGCGCACATACACAGAGCTCTTGCAGAAGAAGGTGGCTGGTTCCAGTCACATATTAGTAACTGTGAAGTAGAAAGGCTATCATTAAGAAGTTAATCAAAATATTCCATCAAATTGTTTAGAGATAAGATTCAAATCTCATAAAGAGCACATGGATCTTTTTTCCCATGAGTATTGCATTGGAAGAGTGACCATGTTTATGTATTGTAGGATTAAGCATTGCAGCCTTGGGAAACAATGAGGTTTGGTTTTGTTCTTTTAAGTTCTTGACATTCCAGTTAAACTTCTTTGATGCTATTTTGTTTTCACAGTAGGTGAAGTCAAAGGCATAGATCAAGCATGGAACTTTTCATCCCCAGTAGAAGTTTAGGAATTTATGACCAAAACAACTCCAATGTAGACCTGTCTGCAGCCTTTATGATACCAGTTAGAGAGTATCTGGTGTAAGTAGTAATCGGTCTGAGTTGTTGTGGTCATTGTTTTTTTCCCAGATATTTCTGTTGATGCTCAGAAAAGGGAGAAGACAAGGAGAGCAACCACATGGAATCTGTCTGCTGCAAAAAAAATTCATAATCTTCTTGCATGAAACAAATCCTTTAATCTCAACTTTAGAGTTGTCTTTTGTAATAAACTAGAATACATGTTATTGAAAGATTTGGGAAAATGACATCACCATATATTTCTTCATAATTTCATAACACAGAGCAAAATACAGGTATTTTGCCATTACTGCATCAATACTGCAAAAGTCTCTAAGCAAACTCTAGATTTGAAGAAAAGCACTGTTTCAGAAAAGGCAGTTTAATTGTTGGTTATCTTTTCATTTTCAAACATAACTATCTGTACTACCAGCCCCAAAGACAGCCTGAAAATGCACTCCAAGAAGAGAGGAGAATTAAGATCCTGTTTATCAGAGTCAAAGGTAGTTCAGCTGATGGCATCTGTTCTTACCAAAAGACCCTGAGCTCTACCAGCAGTGGGTAAGGAGACCTGTGGGGAAAATAAAAAGGGAAAAAGCTATTTATCTGTTCTGAATTGGACCTAAAGAAAATGGCAGGTCATGACTCCTGCCCTGCACTCTGGGACCGTGTCTGCCTGGCGTGTGGGTGGCACGAGACACCTGACACACTAGCTGAAATTGGAGGGCTGGTGTCTAGGATCAGTCCCTTTTTTGCATTCAGACAATGCTGTGCCAGCCAGACTGAGACATTATGACTCAGTAATTTGCTTCTTGTGCAAAAGCTAAACTGAGCAGAGCTGATCTGTGTGATGCAAATAGCAGTGAGTTGGTTTGCCTGTATCAGGAATAGGAGGCTTTGTATCCTGTTTAGCATAGATAGTAGGTGGCAGGACTAAAAGATTTTCTGCAGTGCTGAGATTCTTGAAGGAAGACCAAGAAGTAGCTAGAACGATGACCATGTTTCTTTTTTTTTTTTTTCTTCCTTTATTATTCCACACCTGAGCCACTGACTTGAATATTGGAGCTAGTTTATTTATAAGCCCATGCTGTGACTTCTGATAGACTCAGCAGTGGGGAATGAGTCATGCACACAGTTCTGGATACAATGTGCACATACTCTGCTGGGTCCACCTGTACAGCAAATTTGGAGCCCAGAAAAGGAGGAGCAGAGAAGGAAACATTTGCTTAGGTCTGAGTCTTTTCTAGAGATGCTCTTGAATGCAGAACAGGAGCAGGGCAGCAACCCAAGGGGAGTCAATGTCCACAGCCCAAACCCTTGTCCTGCATACTGTGGGAACACAGTAATAGGGTTTTCACACTAGTCCTGGTGTGTAGAGAGTGGAATGTGCCTGAACAGGCATGTGGGCAGAGTAAATCCTTGTTACAAATCAACCTGAATCACTACAGTGACTCAGTGAGAAGGACAGGAAAAATAAATGGATTGGTGCAGATTTAACACTGGTGGTGTTTACTATCACATTAGTATCTCAGTGATTTTACTGAGAGATCTTTGCAGTAAAGATTTTTAGTAAAACTTTCTGTGAATAAACTTGCTCCAGGAAAATAAAGTAAGCACCCAGGCTGCAAGCCCCTGTACAGCTCTCTGACCAGCCAACACAGTATCTGACCTGGGATAAATATCCATATTATCTGTAAATGTGTAAAATGTACCTCTCCAAAGTTAAGATCAAGTCATTTGGGCTAGATCTTTTTAAGAAAAATGTATTTGTTCAGGAACTTGAGCTAGTAGCATAACCTTTGGGATAAACAATGAAGTGCAATATTGAATCTCATCCTGCATTTCCTGAGTAATTTTTCTGCATTGTAAAATTGAAAAAAAAAATATGCCTCTTGAGTATTTTTAGGTCAATTAAGGACATTAAAAAACCACTCTTTTGGCTTTATGGAAGCGAGTTATTCACACTCACTGACTGGAAGAGTCAGCTTTAAATCATGCTCTTCACTGATGCCTGTTTGAAATGAATAAGCAGAAGCTTAAGTTCTTTTAAGATTTAAAGATTTTTAAGGTTTAAGATTCCTTCCCATGAAAGTTTCACATTTCAGGATATACCCTATGTAATTTGTATCTTCCAGAATGTATTGAAATTATATTGTAATACTGCTCTGTGTATTAAGCTCTCTTCTGATGAAAGTATAGGTAAGTATCTCATATAATCTGGATTTCAAAAATATAAATGATCTCTACAGTCACAAATCTGGTACTTCAGGTCTGAAATTATCAAATGCTCACGGTTTATAATGTTAAGGATTGTAGCCAGGGTTGAATTTATGAACAGTCTCATTTGTGTCTTCTTAACTCCATGTAAATCTATGTGCATATCTCAATTGAAGGCGCATTTGGAGGATTATTTGCATGAAAACTGCTGATGAAGATGTGTGGAAATAGGAAAGTTATTTTAAGACAGCCATAGTAGGGTATTTTCCTATCCAGGATGTTTGTTAGCTCTGACAAATCTTTGTTAATTTTGTCTGGCTGTTTTCATGAATCTTTGGATTCCAACAAAAGCTAATAAATCCAGCTATGAATGCTTTAAATTCAACTACATTTCAGAGAATATGAATCAGAGAAGGACTACATATATAGCGTTGATACAGAAGAATACACATTTGTTGCTTTGTGCTGTGCAGTACCATTCAGAGGAAGACTTGCTCCCACATCAAATTTCCATACATTTGAACTGCTCTTGCCCAGAGTTAGGGTAAATTGCATGACAAATGTTAAAATCATCAGCACCCATCCCAGGCAATCAAAGTAGCTGCTGACCTTTAAATGTGGACACATTCACATACCAGTCTACCAACCATCTGCTGTGACCTGACATTTCCATTACTGGCACTCCTGTCTCTCACAGCCCCCCCTCCAAAACACCACAAATGTGATCATTTGTGCCCATGGTGGCTGCCATCTCCCTCTGTGAAGTGCCCTCAGGGAGGGACGTTTTGCTTTCTCTGCTCCTTTTATTTCCGAGCTCACTTTTTTCTCTCAATCCTACTGAATCATAGCTCTATTTGTCAGGAGTGTTAAGGGAGCCACTAAATCTCCCAGACCTGGGATCCAGCTCCCCAGCCATCATGCTCAGCCAGGAATGGTCCCAGGTGATCTCTACATCCCAGTCCTAAGGATTTGGCTGCTGCTCCTCTCCAGCTCGCAGGTCTGGCTGGCACCAAGGTCTGAGACACACTGACACACACGCAGGGGTCCCTGAAGTGGCAGGCAGGACAGGCTGCTGCACACACACACAGAGCAGCATGGGCAGCACAACCCCTCTGTAATGCCACCCAAACTCAGAGAAGGACACATTGCCCTGTCCTCTTCCTCCCCTCCAGGAAATCAGAATTCAGGTTCTGTGGTGAAAAAATGTATGCCCTCATTCTCCACATCCAGAAACACACACTCACACATGCTCAGTCCCCTTAAATGTTAGCATGGCCTCCAAGTCTATTAAATATCCATGCTTGGGAGTTCTGGCAGTGGTATACAAGTCACCTTCAGCTTGCTAGATAGGGCAGTGTGATGTTTGAGTCCTCCACATGTGGAAATGTTTCATCCAACTCACCAGCTAGTCCAGCTTGAGGTTTGCTAGTGAATTATACACACACACACACACACACACACACACACATGCAGAGGATTAAATTCACTGAAGAAATATTAATACACACAGATCTCTCCAGCTACCAGCACTTAGACCTCTTACACACCAACACACAACCTGATCCCTCCAGCTGCTGCTGGCACCTGGACTTTTCAAGACACATACAAAACACACGTACCAGTCCCTCCAGTTGCTGGTCGTTAGATCTACAAGCCCTGTGGCCTACAGTCCCTCCAGTTCCTGGCACACAGACCCTTCCATGCAAGTCCCTCCATGTGCTAGTACCCAGATCCATGAGCCCTAAGGCCTGTGGTCTCCTCTGGCCATTGGCACACAGCTCTCTTTTGCACAGCTCTCTTTTGCAGGGGGGTCTCTCCAGTTTCTAGCCCCATTTTCCCCCACTTGTTTTTGGATCTTTTGATCCTTCCCCTAAGTCATTTTTACATAAACCTACAAGCCTTTTCTCATAGCCCATATCTCAAGCAGCCTCAACTTTTACACAACACTCAATCATATTTTCCCCTTCCTATCAGTTAATAATTTTTTCAGGTTGACATTATTGAGGGTTCTGCCTGAGTAGTTTCTCTAATGGACCATCAATCAGTGGCTGAAGCATTCTGGATCCTCATTATTATCTCTACTGTGACTTCCTCATTAATGTGTGTCTGTGAGGTTCAGTTATTACTTTCCTCATTACTTGTTATTTCTTTTATAGTGAGTAGATCAGAACCAAATAACATGATGAACCAGATGCTCCCACACTCCACAAACTCTCACACTACTGAGTGACAGCTGCAGCAGGACTGAGAGCTGCTGGGTACCCTGTGAATACAGACTCCAGCTCCCTTTTATTATAGACAACTGTACAATGATAATATAGCAAACTTAGGCTTTCCTGTGTTGACTGAAATTCAGGATGACGTTTTCATCTTTTCTTCATGTTTAGGCAGACTTGGAGGACAAGGCAGGCATGTCACACAACATATTTCCATTTTTCTCCATTGCATGACAATACATAGCCCTGTCAGACACTCCACTGACTTTAGCACAGTATTTTATCCAGATGATGAATTATTTTCCAGACTTTGCAAACTTTTATCATGATGGTTTAGATAAAAGGAACAGAAAGAATGATGACGTAGTTGTGGTTTTGAAGTGATGCTCATCTTGTGTCTTTGATGCTTGTTTGCATTATCTTCAGAAGGATGTTTTAGTCTAAGTGGGGAGAAAAAAACAAACCCACATCTTAAAAGTGTATAGGGAAGGAAAGCATGTGTATAATGTAAGAGCATTACTTGCTAAGAAACCAAAACTATTTACTGGAAGGTCATAAAGTATCAGTGTCAAGTATCTGACACTGCACAGAGGTACTGCAACTCAGTGGGGTATCACACAAAGAGTATTAGTACAAAATTAAAAGTGGAACTCTGCTTTCTGAAGGACATTCCTCTTCACTTTGTTTACAAAATTTCTCCCTTGCCCTGTGAGTCCCTCTAAATTATGTCATGCTTGCTATTTCAAAGACAAGCCTCTACTTAATGTAAGAGTCCATGTGTCTCAGGCTATGAAATTTCCTGTGAAAACATGCCCAAATGCTGCTTCTATCCAGTACATGGCATTTCTGATCCTGTCATCTAGACAGTTTTAACCTGCTGTCTTCTTAGCCCTTCCTTAAGTCAGTATTTCCATGGCTACTTCATGCCTTTCACAAAAAATGGCCTTTGAATGTGGAAAATTATTTTTTCGATTTGCTTTTTGTTTTAGTATCCTGAGATGCATTTTCTAGCAGCATATCCAGATATTTTAAGGGAGATCTTTAGTAGAATAGGCAGTAATAGATGAAATACAAGTTTACTGAGCAGAAAATATGGTTTAATTACAAATTGAAAATTAACCCTTTTGTAGGCTCAATATAGGCTGTCATTGGGGCAGAGTAGAGGGGGGTGGAAGAGGAGAACAGATTTTTAATTAAGTGGGGTTTTGCTGTTTGATAAATTAGTGTCACTTAAAGGAGCTCTTTAATTCTTAACCTGGAGTCTTTAGGCTTCAAAAAGGTGACATCTTCCCATTTACTTCTTACTTAATTTGATTGTTTGCTTTTTAGTGAATATAGATATATGTGCATGTGTCTATATATTTGTTGAAAGAGGCAAAATACTTACTTCTTCTAGAGTCAGGCTATCCTTATTCTCCTTTCCTTTTTTGTATTTCTTTTTCAGGCACACTGCAGTCGTGATGGTGACAATAAGCATTACAACAAACACAGTTAAGGTTGAAGAAACAGCTATTACAGTATTTTCTCGAGTTGAGCCTTTCCTTTCACACTTTTCTCCCATGTACCACCAGCTGTCACCTGCTGGACATCTGGAAAGCAAAAGAACAAACATGTGCTATCACCTAAAGAACAAAGGTGTGAAAAGGTCTGCCTCAGAAAAATGGTATCTCTGATGCAATTTCTATATCCTAAAGCATAATGAAGTTATCTTAAAATGGACTTCTATTTTAAAGTTGTCTTGAGTGGCCCACTGTCCTTACACACCTAAATGTGCTTCTTTCAGCTTCCTGATGTCTCGGAGGTTGTGCCTTCAGAGAGAGCCTTTTCCAGAAATCCTAAAATGCCTTCCTGGTCCTCTTGACCTCTCAATGCTTGGTTGCAGCTGATCTATGGAGCTGCTTTTTTTTTTTAATTTTCAAATTTAAAGAACTTGTAAGAGCTGCCTCTGCTCTCACCCAACAAGCAGGTAAGAAAATAAATTAACAGCCCAGCAGTCATCCAGTTTTAGGGCTGAAAACAACCTCCAGGCTTTGATTCCATCATCTTACCCAGCACCACAGCCAGCATACCCACCCCTCTAACCTTGGTTAATCCTTGTGTATTGATCCTCTAGCTCCTGTCTAAGACATTTATTCAGGAGTACCTCAGCCCTGAAAACAAGTCCGTTTGCAGTGCACTGCAAAGATATTGCCTGCTGGGGGGACTCCAGGTGATTCAGCTTGAACAGATGTATCACATTCCTACCCATTTCCCAACAGAAAATCGAGGTGGAAACTGACTGATGGTCACACATTTCCGTGGGACAGAAAGTAGGTTGCAAAGGCACTAAAGCTTCAAAGAGTCCAGAGATGTCAGAAAACAAATGTTCTCTTTCCATAATTTTGAAATGAGGCATAACATTTGGCATATTTTTTATTTTTGTCTTCTTGGAACATCCTCTTGACATTTACTCATATTTGTGATCTGCTTCTGATGAGTTGCACAAGAAATATTTTTTAAAAGGTTTCTAAATGGGGATATATAACACTTAATGAGTCATCCTGACTCTTGTGGCTCTTGGCTTTTATGTTTTCTTCACAGCACTCCCCCAGTCTACCTGCCCTGGCACAGCATCTAAGGTTACTATCTTCAGCCTCAGAGCTTATTTGAGAGCTGGAACAATGTTAATCAGGCAGGTAGGTTACGTAAATGTATCCACAGAGAATTAAATAAAAGTTGATATTAATCTTCTTGCAGGACAAACAGCCTTTTATTCCTCAACTTTCACTGCTGGCTTCAAAGGTGAGTGACTACAATTTGGTAATTCATGGTCATAATTTGCACTGTACAATATTTCTGAATCAAATTTTAAAATAATGTCTACACTGCTTCCTACCTGATAAGTATTGAAAATCTTCTCTAATGATATAAATGCTCTTTTCTTTCAATTACATTTATTCAACTCTTCTACATTTTGCTATAGGGAATTCTAAGGATTTGGAGCAATACATTACTGAAAATAATAAACACATTTAACATATAATTTACAGGAAAGTCAAGCAGAGTACTTCAAAATGATCAAATGCAGAGGTTAGGAGCTTTGTTGCCCAAATTGGCCATAAGTTCAGTCTCACAGGAGCAGTTGCAAATACTTGCCTTAATCAGCTACAGTCTGTCTTTCCTTTCATTAGGAGCAAAGATTTATTTTGTTAGGAACTTTCATTACTCATCCTAAAACTGCAGTTGAGAGTGAATAAAGGCAGTTAGTTACCTGCACACTGGTGCTCTATTTACCATAACACAGACACCATCGTTTTCACAGGGGTTGTCTGGGCAGAGAGCTGGAACCTCAGGATCTGTGGGCTGGGTGGTGGTGGTGGTGCTCTCAGTGCCAGTGGGGGGCTTGTTGGTGGCAGTAGGGCTAGGGCCAGGTTTGGTGCTGCTGGCACTTGTAGTCGTAACAACAGGGGGTGGAATGCTTGGCTCAGTTGACAGGAGATGTGATATATCTGCACGGTGAACACACAGGAAATACAGTCTTGGCTTCACATTATTTTTCTTCTTATTCTAACGATAATTTCTAATAGTAAAGAGCAGTGAGCTTGTCCAAAGGTATAACGGATAAACAGTCTTTTCTGCATGGTGTTCTTTGGAAATGTCCTCTAGGATTTTTTCAGAAACAGATATTTTTATTCAAATTAATCTATTCAAAATAGTTTGCACAGGATTAGCATTGTTTTATACACCTTCATATGAGATAAAGGAATTACACTGTGTATGTACCTGTTCACAAATTTATTCAAACATATGATTTGACCTTAGATACAAGCATAATTCAAATACTGCTCAAGTGCAAAGTACATCATGTGTATTATAACTGCAGTGCTAGTGACTTAGTATCTGACACTGTTTACTGCATTGTAAAGAGTGTCAGCTATGTTTACATACCTTCCATTGTTAAAAGAATATAAACACCATCTTCTTTAATAAAGTTGCGGCTTTTAAGTCTCTCATGAGTTATAAATGCGCTTGTTCCAACTCCTGGACCTCTCATGTATTTAGTTCCATTGGGATAAGTTGCTTCGGATCCCACTTTATCTGGCCTATCCCAAGTATATTTTGATGAGGATTCTGGGTTAAAAAAAAAAAAAGGAATAAAAAAAAAGAAAAAGAAAGAATGTGAATGTGAATGTGAATGTGAATGTGAATGTCAATGTCAATGTCAATGTCAATGTCAATGTCAATGTCAATGTGAATGTGAGACTTCTCTGGATTTGTCTCTCAGCAGAAACCTCAATTGCCTGAGATTCTCCACTGATGAGAGGCACAAGACAATGGGGATCTTCAATGATTTGATTTAGCCTGAGGTACTGAGAAAAGAACCTGCTGAAGATGAGGTTATTGGAGAGCTAGTTGAAAACCTGTTGTATTTTCTTTTTAGTTATTTAAAGTGAAGTGGTCAAGAAGGTAAGTAGCATATAAATCATCTGTAACATGAGTTAATGCAGTGCCTCTCAGAAGAGAGCATCTCCTGCAGTAGATGTGGGGCACAAGATATTCGAACAACCTAAATGATCACAGATCACTGATGCCTGCTCCGTCAAATCCTGTTCTAAAGCTCGAAGCTGAGCCTGATTGTCCATGAATGAATCTGACAGAGAGAGAAAGAACTGCCTGCTCCAACACCTCTCTGGTTAGATAAAGACTGTGTGTTACAAGGCTTCCCTTGGGAATTGTGGACTATTTGCAATATCTGAATAAACAAGGGAGAAGGAGCAGAGGGCAAACAGACTGCATGTCCGTGGGGTCAGAGAAGGAAATGGGCTGTGTACTGTGGCTGTGACAGCAGAAAGCACAAGGAAAATGTGCTTTTTCAAACATCTATGGAGGACATGGTGTGGTGTGTCTTTCATTTACAGTGAGGACATAAGTCCTTCTAGATTACCCACTTTGTTTACATGTAGAACCAGTGTCAAAGAAAATGGAATGTAAAACATACTGGTTTCAAAATAATAATATGAATTGGATGGTTTTGTGCCTTCCTTCCTTCCTTTCTTTCTAGTCTGAAAGTCCAGAAAACTAATTTGGTGGCAGAGATGATTTCTTTTGGCAAAAAAGAAGAAAGTCATTATGGCTTAAAACCAAACTCTATCCAATGCTGAATGTGGGTGTTTTCTTTAACATCTCTCTCTGTAGAGATTCCTACCATTTCTCAGAGTTACTTTTTACCTCAACTGCCACCCTTCCAAGTTATTGTGGACAATGGTCCTTATCTTCTCACACCTTGAACAAGTACAGATTACATAAAATGAATCAGTACTTTGTCCATCTGGAGGGTTGTGCTGACATCACTGTACCTTTGACAAGGAGGGCAGGGATTTGTTTGATAGTTGCTGTACTTTTATTTGGTATAAATTGCCTGTGTTTTTAATTCAGTATTTTTCTTTTCATGACTTCTGGAAAACTCCCATTCTCATTAAAACAGAAATAAAGGTATCCTCACAGAGTATATGAAAGAAGCTTTAGGAATAGATCATCCACCTGTTTCTTATGCAAATGCAACTTTGAAATCCAGAGTTCCAGCTTAACTTGCTTGTCGGTTTAATTTTTTCTTGTCCGTGGATCAATATTATTGTTGCGGCAAACATATGAATCATTCCAGAAGCTAAAAAATATGCATTAATTTACACAAAGAGGAGATGTGACCCCTTGTCTTTTGATTGTGTTTTACATGTTTGATTTTAACTAACCTGATGTCCTCAGAGGGTCTGTTGTTATACTTCTTTGGTTTGACATCTGTTGACGAATATCAGGATGCTGGTCAAGCAGGATCATGGTAACTTGTTGCCATGGACAGGGCCATTCCAAATGATCATCGTTTGCTCCAGAAATCAAGGACAAGTATATTCCTAAATTAAATGGGTTATCAGTGGTACCATTTAGATACAAGCTGATCTGAAAAGCGTATCCTTTACTAGAGTAAAAAGGAGGACTGTATATTATCCCATTGTTCCCTGCTGGACTTGTGTTGAGGAGATGTGTGAAATTTCTGATATGCCAGATGTGGTGGGGACACTGAGTTTCTGACAAGTTGATGTCATCAATAGAGAGGCCTCCATTTGATAAGCCACTTCCTCTCACGCCTTGGAACACAACCCGGAATTTACTCGTGACATTCAAGGAAACATGATGGAGCTGCCAGTAGCTCTCAGGTGAACCTGGAAAACAAGGGTAGAGATTTCTGAGTCAGCACTACAGTCAAACACTGCACAGGTCTGTGCACCCCATAACAACACTGTGTATGAATTTTTCAGGTCCACTGGCACTGATGTGATGGAATATTTCTTCTGTAGATGTTACTTTTTCAGTTCAAGATCATATTTGCTCTATACAATATTTTAACAGAATTAATATGCATAATAGTGCTTATTGATGGGTTTATAACTGCTTTTTCTTTTACATTTTAAAATAAAATTTCATTAAATTAATCCAGATGTTGAGATTATTAAAGCCACAAAAATAGTTTCACCTGTATTGTTAAAAAGAAAAAAATCATGACAAGTTATATTCAAATAACTGAGCAACAACATGCCTCAACAAAAAGTGTTCCAGAGGATTTTGGGAACCTAGAACTACAAGACTAGTTCATTCATTTGTTTTTGTATTTTTAAATGGTTTGTTGGAAGCTTGCCTATGTAGAACCACTATTTACCCATCACATGATGAATGGTACTAAGGTCAAATTAAAGTCAGTGGTTTGCAAAAACTACTTCATGCAATAAAACCCCACTGCAAGTTTGATGCTGCATCCAAAAGTGCCTGCACTAGCAAATTCCACTTGACTCCAAGAGCAGTGTACACAAAAGCAAAGACCTTTGCACAGGGGTCCTGTGAGGTCAATGAAAGTAGAACACCTTTTTTTAAAAGTATGTGCACCAAAATGGTTTCTTTTGCAGCCTGGTTTTAGTTCATCTGCACAGAAGACCTGCTGCATTTATTGAACCAGCAGTGCCAATCCCAAGTACAGAACTCATGCATCACTCTCCTAAAAACCCTAAACACAACACAATGAATCTCAAATATAATTCTTAATTTCTTGACATTTTTCATTAGTGCTATTATTAGGAGGGAAAAAATTAACCCAGAAGCAAGAAGAAAAGCACTTCACTGCTTTTTCCATGAGATTTCCTTCTGCATAAGATAAAGGATGTTTACATTAAATATGTGCAGTTCAAAAATCCCCAGCTGCCACAGACCAGTGGGAAGGGTTCAGGGGTTGTCCCTAAGCTTCTTGAACATTGTAGTTCAGTGCTAACCCATGAGCAGCTCAGCCAGGGTGTCAGACCATGGATGGAAGGGTCACTGTTACTTCCAGGTTATTGCATTGGTGAGGGAAACCTCTCACTTGACAGAAGTGAAACAGCTTGGGGGAAAAAGGATCTTGAACCATTCCTAAAAGTTTTGCCACAGATTGTTAAAATAGGGTGCCTCTTTGGACACACTTATGACATCAGAGACTTGAAAGGAAATCATGGGCTTGAAAAAGCAGGAATGGGAGATGGGGCCTAATAGACACAAAAGAGTGTTTGTGAGGAAGGCTGAAGTCTGGAGAAATTAATCTTGGCATCAAAGTAGGGTTTGAAGTAGTTTGGAGGGCTCAGACTGATGCGAAGTCTGCACCTGCCTTAGCAACTCTTATGTTAAGGATGCTTGTTAGCTCAGAGGGCACAGAGGGTAAAGCCATTGATGTGAAGAAGAGTGGAAAAAAGAAAACAGGCACCAGCAGCAGCTGAGACAAAAAGAGACAGAAATGATACCTATTCAGTAAAAGAACTTGCTCAGATCCTCCTGAACTTGGTGTAGCTGAAATGGAGATCACATAATAGTTAAATATTTGAGAAAGTAATTTAATCATAAGGTGACTTTGGCAATTC
>VZTT01024255.1:3008-13055 GCA_013400855.1 Buphagus erythrorhynchus
TGCAGAGGGTGGGACTGAGGGACATTGGCCACGGGGCCCGGTGACAGTGACAGGTGGCAACTGCACGGCATCCATGGGGTGGGGTGGCCCTGACGGGGACATTGCCCTTCTGTGCGGGGTCCGCGGAGCTGGGGACTCAGCGGGTGGGACGGGTGGGACGTGGCTGAGCACCCCCAGACCCCCCCGGTGTCCCCTCCGAGGGACATCGCGGGCCACCCCCAGACCCCTCCGGTGTCCCCCGCAGCCGCATCGCCTGTTACGTCACCGTTTTCCAGAACATCTCCAACCTCCGTGACGTCTTCTACAAGGAGATGAGCAAGGTGGGGAGGGCACCCCAAAACACCTCCCCCGCCCCCGGCAGCACCAGGTGTCCCCAGGTGTCCCCAGGTGTCCCCACCCGGCTGCTCGGGTGCCATTCCCCACCTCTCCAGAGTCCTTGCTCTTCAATTCATTCATTCATTCATTCATTCATTCATTCATTCATTCATTCAGAGCAGCCCGAGGGTGTTCGGGGTGTCCCCAGGTGTTGGGGGCCCTGCTGAGCCCCCAGGTGATGGGGGGCACCTGGGGGGCTCCCTGAAGTGTTTCTGTGTCCCCCCTCCCCAGCTCAACCGGGATTTGTACGAGGTGATGAGCAAACTGGAGAAGCAGCACTCAAGCAAGGTGTTCATCATTAAAGGTGTCCCCAGGTAACACCTGCGGGAGGTGAGGGGACAGCTCGCCCCCAGCCCCCACAAATAAGATGGACACAAAGCTCGGGGGGGGCGGGCTCTGCCAAAGATGGGCTGAAGGCGCTTTGTGGTGGGCCTGAGGAATTGATCGGGGTCCTGCTGGGCGGGGAAGCGTCACCTGCAAGCTGGGCTGCTGACACCCCGAGGATGGTGGGGAACACCCCGAGGATGGTGGGGACACCCCAAGCTGAGCCCCTCTGTCCCCCCATCCCCAGTAACCGCCGCTCGCTGGTCATCTCCGCGCCCGTGAGCCCCCCGGCCATGTTCCCCTGCCCGGACAAGGCGCCCGTGGTGGACGCGGAGGTGACACCAGGGTCCCCCGGCGGGGACAGCGCTGCCCCCGATACCAACGGGGACCTGGGGGCTGTTTCCCCCGGGCCCCCCCCGGCTTCGCCCGCCAGCGGGGGCTCCCTGGACACGGCGTCCGTGTCCAGCGAGGAGACCCCGGAGCCCGGCCCTGGCCACGACAACGAGCAGGCGACATCGGTGACAGTGTCGGTGTCCAGCGAGGAGACCCCGGAGCCCGGCCCTGGCCACGACAACGAGCAGGCGACATCGGTGACAGTGTCGGTGTCCAGCGAGGAGACCCCGGAGCCCAGCTCCGACTCCGGGTCTCTCTCCCCTGGTCGGGAGATATCGGCGACAGCCGCGGAGCCGGGGGGTGGCAGCGGGGAGCGGGGGGGTGCCGAGGGCATCGCCACCTCGCTGGCGTCACTGATTTTATCCGAGGCCATTGCCCAGGCCACCGGCACCTTGTCACCAGAGGCGGGACAAGCCGCGGAGCCGGCAGGGGACAGCACGGCCGGCAGCGCTGAGCCCGCGGTGCCGCCGTCCCCCGGCGGTGTCCCCGGCCATGCCCTCGGTCCCGCGGAGGAGCCACCGGCGGGTCCCCGGGAGCAGTGCCAGCTCGGCGGTGACCGGAGCCAGCGCGGTGACACCGAGAACAGCGCGGAGGTGACGGATGCCGAGCCAGAGGTGAGCAAAACTCAGGTGGGAAAGTTCTGGGATGCGCCGGGGGAACACACACAGGGGGATTCCTGGCTAGGGGGCACCCGGGCGGGACGTGGGGACACGAGGCCGGCCTGGGGACAAACCCAGCCCGTGGGACATCCCCGGCTGCAGGGGGGGCTGGAGCTGCCCCTCCCCGCGGCCCCGAGCCCCTCTGGATCCCCGCTCCAGGCGGGTGCAGCGGGCGGGGGGCTCGGTCCCTTTTGGGTGGGATTTAAGGGAATCACGAGGTGCCGGTGTCCCCCGTGCCTCTCCCAGGGCTGTTCCGGGACACCGGAGCAGGACACGAGCCAGGACACGAGCCGGGAGGAATGAGGTGCTGCAGACCCCCCCCAGGATCCCCCCGAGTTCCTCAGCACTCTGTGATCCTACGGGAAATGCGGCGTCTTCCCCGAATTCATTCCTCAGAATGCATTTCCCAGCCCCTATCCCCCCCGAAATAAAGACGGAAAAGGTGGCAAAATCCCAAATCTCCATCTGGGACTGCAGAGGGGTCCGGGGGATCCCCCCCCGGCGGATTTGGGGTGGCTGAGGAGTGGAGAGGGGGAGGTTGGGGGTTGTCACTCTGTCCCCCTCACAACACTCGTGACTCCGGGAAAAGGCGTCGACTCTGTTCCACCAGCTCCCGGAAAATGCGCTGTCATGCCAAAAAAAAAACCCCAAACACCCAAAATTTCCCCTCTCGTCATCCAGAATTCCCCCATTCCCAGTCTCCGGGGTGATGGGTTGTCCCCGCAGCCAGCCAGGGGTTAACGGGGGAGGAATCCTGGGGGTTGATCCTCATTCCAGCCGAACTGGAAAGGTGAGGTAGGAAAAGGGCAACGCCTTCACCTGGGCAAGGCCTTCACCTGGAGCCGCACATGGTGCCAGCAGGTAAGAGCTGCACGAGTGGGACCTGGAGCCCGGGATGCCCCCTCGAAATTCCCGTTCCCTGGGGGGCTTCAGGGACGGGGATTTGGACACGGAGGCAGCGGAGCCCTGCAGTGAGGGACGGGGTGAGCAGCTGGTCTGGGCTGAAGCCGGAATGTCGGGGCTCAGCCGGGCTTTTCCAGCTGGATTTGGGGTGGGAGGGGAGGGAAAAGGCCGGATCCTGCCACAGGGAGAGGCTGAAAGAAGGAAATCCGGCAGGAAAGCTGAGGGGGAAACAGGGGGAGCACAGCGCTGATCCCAGGGGATCATCCCGAGGTGACGGAGGAGAAACGAGGGCGAGCAGCAAATCCCGCCCTCCACCTGCTGGGGAGGGGCTGCTGAGCACCCCTAAAGAAGCCTTCGGGGATGGTTTGCTGATCCCATCCTCCATCCGCCGGGAATGGGAATGGAGATGGGATGGCAGTGGGGGGGCTGTGAAGGCACTGCCAAGCACCCCGAAAAAATCCCCGTGGGGATGGTTTGCTCCTCCCGTCCTGCAGGCACCGGGAACTGGCGCGGGAGTGAGGATGGGGACAGGAATGGGGACAGGAATGGGGATGGGGATGGCAGGGCTGCATCCGCACTGCTCCTCCAGGGAGTTTTTGGGATCGGAGCGGGGTTGGGTTTCCCTTGGGAACGGCTCTGGAGCCGCTCGGCCGGAGCGCAGGAATGAGGAACAGGAGGGGTTTTCACAACCCTGCTTTAAAAACACATGGAAATCCACCGGGATGCAGTGTGCTGGGGATGATTCACTGCCGCTGCCAGCCCCCCTCTTCCGGCCTGGATCCCGGCCTGGCACTGCCAAAAATCCCGAGAGTTTCCGCGCCGGGAAGCGCCGGGTCCTCCCCGCTCGGTGCAGGGAGCTCCTTCCCACGGTCCCGAGGCGGGAGCGGGGGGGATCCATGGGAGCATCCCTGCCCCAGGAGGGAGCACGAGGAGCTCCCCTTCCACGGCCGTGCGCGGGTTGATGGAAACCAAACCTTTCCCTCCCATAAAACTCGGTCTAAACCTCTGGTGAGTTCCAGGATTCCGGGTTTTGGCGCTGGGGCACAGAACCGGTTCGTGTTTCCCCCTGGCAATGCCCGACTCTCCCCAAGGCTCGGAGCAGCTCCCGTTCCACCCAGCAGCGCCTTTTCCTCTTCTCCGCCTAAACCCCCGTCACTTTTGGGGAAATTAGACCCGGCTCTCGCTCCGGAGCCTGCCGGGAGCAGCAGCTGCTCCATGGGAAGGTCCTGGTTGGCTTTGGGAAAGGCCCGGAGCGCTGCACAGCAAAGCCGGGCTTAATGAAGGGTTGTGTTTAAAGCAAAACTGGATTTAAAACAAAACTCTTTAAAGCAAAACCTGGTTTAATTCAAAGTTGGGTTTAAAGCAAAGCCGAGTTTAAAAGAAAGTCGGGATTAAAGCAACTCTGGATTTAATGCAAAGCTGTGTTTAAAGCAAAATCATGTCTAAAGCAAACTGGGTTTAAAGGAAAGCTGGTTTTAAGGCAAAATCGGGTTTAATGCAAAGCTGGACTTAAAGTGAAGCTGGGTTTAAAGCAAAATGAGTTTAAAGCAAAACCAAGTTTAAAGAACATCTGGGTTTAACATAAAACTGGTCTAAAGTAAAACCAGACTTAAAGCAAAATTGTGCTGGAAATAAAATCGGGTTAATGAAAAGCTGGGTTTACAACAAAGCTGCGTTTAAGGCAAAATCGGGTTTAAAAGAGTGGCGATTAATGCAGAATTTGATTTCAAGCAAAGCTGGGTCTAAAGCAAAACAAAGTTTAAATTGAAACTGGATTAAAACAATGCAAGGTTTAATGCAGGACTAGTTTTAAAGCAGAACTGGTCTTACAGCAAAACCAGGTTTAAAGCAAAGCTGGGTTTAAATTAAAACTGGGTTTAAAGCAGGGCTGGTTTTAACTAAAACTGAGTTTAATGAGCGGGTGGCTGCTGCTGCCAGCCCGAGCCGGGCTTTGCTTGCTCGGGGTCCCCGCCCCTCCCTGTCCCGCTGCGGGGAGGGGAACGTTCCCCTCCCGAGGTCCCGGAGCCCCCAGCCCCAAATCCCGACTCACAACCCAGCCCCAATCCCGGCTCTCCCCCAGCCCCAAATCCCGGCTCTCCCCCAGCCCCAATTCCCATCTCCCCCAGCCCCAATTCCCGCTCCCCCAGCCCCAATTCCCGGTTCCCGGCCCGGCCCTGGCCCCTCCCCGCTCCTGCCCCGCGGCCGCGCTCCCGCCGCTCGATTTCCTCTTTTTTTAAAAACCCCCAACAAATGAGATTTGATTCGCTCCCGACCGCGCTGAGTCACGGAATCCCCGAGCCCCGGAGCCACGCGGCCCCGAGCCCCGGAGCCACCGCCGGGACATTTTGGGGGTCCCGGGGGTCCCCACCGGGCACAGCCAAGGTGGGTCCGGCAGTTCCGCGTCCCGGCTGCGGCATCGACCGCCGGCCCCAGATTTAGGGCATTTTCAAGGACTTTTCGGCGCTTTGAAGCTCTCAGAATTTAGGATTGAGTCCAATCAGGAGCTGGTTCTTCCCTGCTCCGGTTCCGACCCCAGCCCCAGTAATCCCAGTGCGGTACTGGTGCTGCACCACCCCCCTCGCACGGAGCTTTTCGAGGTGATCCATAGGGATTCACTGCTCTTATCCCCTGAAAATTCGATACTTTTATCCCGTGAATTCCCATGAATTCTCTACTTTTATCCCTATTTTTGGCAGTTCCGAAGGAACCCGGAGCCTCACCTGGAAGGAGGGGTCTCAGCCCCACCTGAGCGCAGGTGATGATTGAGGCGAGGACTGGGAATTAATCGCTTTTATCGCTATTTTTGGCAGCTCTGAAGGACCCCAAACCTTCACCTGGCAGGAGCCGATGCGATGGAGGGAGCTCAGCCCCACCTGAGCGCAGGTGAGCACCTGGAGCCGCTTTTCCGGGCTCTTCCCACGTTCTCCACCCGGCTCGGACCCTCCCTCACCTCCCCCTCTCCCCTGTCCCGAGGAAGACCTGACGACCCCGTACCTGAGGAAGGCTCCCACCCCCCCCGGCCATGAGGGCGCCGACACCGCCATCATCGCAGGTGAGGCCGCTGCTCCTGCTCCCATCCTAACTCCAGGATAGGAAAGGAGCACAAACTACTGTAATTCCCACAAAATAGTATTTTCCACCTTCTTTCAGTTGTCAGGAGAACAGAGTAGCACACCAGTTAAAAAACGATTTTTTGATAAATGCAAAGGCACAAAATCAGTTGATGCTCTGGTGCTCGGAGCTGCTTCCAGGTGTGAGCACCTTGGCCACGGGTTGTCCTCGATGGAAATCATTGCCTGTCTTTGCCTTTGCAAAACTTGCCACCTTATTTTAGGAAGCTGTGTGCTTTTAAGTGTAAAATGAACGCATCTCTGGAATTAGCCAATGCTCTGCACTGGCCATAGAAGGGGCACAGGTACTTTGGCTTTCACTAAACATCTGCCCTAAACACCTGACCTTGAGCTTTAGATTTTGGCAGGCATCGGTGACTTTTGCTGCTGGACACAGATGTGCCACAGGCCTCTGATGTGCCACTGAATTCAGGCTTTTTTTTTATCACCATTAAGACTTGATTAAATACTCTTGCTTGCAAAAATAAGTTAACCTCAAAATCAGGAGGGAATCGGTAGGAATTATCTTCTCGCGGCAGTTCTGTGCTTCCCCCCGCAGTGGTGATCACGCTGGTGTTCCTCACGCTGCTGACGGTGCTGGTGGTGATCGGGATTTACCTGTACCGGAACCAGGGCTCCTACCGCACCTACGAGCAGCCCGAGGCGGACACGGCCCCGCGGGAGGAGGCCCCGCCCAAGGACAAGGAGGAATATTTTATCTAAGGACACGCCTGGGACCCACACAGGTCCCAAAATTCCCTGGAGCTGGGGGTCTGCATAAATTTTCAGGAGTTAGGATGCTACCTGAATTCCCTGACATCGGGGATCTGCCCAAATTCCCTGGAGCTGGGGGTGCACCTAAATATCCCGGAGCTGAGGATCTGCCAAATTTTCTTGGAGGTGGGGGATCTTCCTAAGTTGGGAATCTGCCCTTTAATTTATTAAGCAGCTGGGGCTCTACCTGCATTGCCTGGCATTGGGGTTCTGCCTAAATTCCCGGGATTTGGGGATCCACCTAAATTGGAAACCTGCCTGAATTCCCTGTGGTTGAGGTTCTGCCTAAATATCCTGGAGCTGGGACCTGCCTGAATCTCCTGGAGCTTGTGATCTCCCTGAATTCCCTGAGCTGGGGTCCTGCCTAAAGTTGAGGCTCTACAGGTTGATTTTGTTTGGTTTGGGTCTTTTTTTTCCCCCTTTAATTTATTAAGCCAACCATAGAAGCAATATGCGGGTGCCCAAGGGCAGGAAAAAACCTAAATACTCCCCCAAAAATAATAACCCCAAAAGAGGAAGTTCCCAACACAGCAGGAAAAAGGAAAGAAGTGAGGAAACCCCTGGCTGGCAGCAGCCAAAGGGGTTCTCAGAGGCTCAACAGAAATCTGTTAGTTCATTTAAATTTTCAAAATAGTCTTTATTTTTGGTTTTTAGTATAAAAACTCCACAAGTTCAGTGCAGCACGGAGAGTCCCAGAGCCAAGCTTGGGAACAGTCAGGGATGGTCACGCACATAGAGGACACGGATTCAGATTAAAGTGAAATATTAAAATAAAATAGAGTCAAATCTGAGCTCTTTCTTCATCAAATAACAACCAAAAAAGAAGAAAAACACCCGATTGAGGATCCCTGAAATGCTCCTCCCAAGCTTGTGGAGGTTTGGTTATCAATGCAGGCATGAGTCACTGATAAACACATCGATCATTCATAACCCATTTACAATCACCCCGTTCATAAAAACCCATTTACAAACATCCCATTCATAAAACTCATTCACAAACCCTCCAATAAACAGCTCACTGATAAACCCATTGATATCCCCCGAAGCACCCCGTGATCCGAGGGGTTTGTGTTCCCTGACAGCTCCCACAGATGGAATCCTGCCTCCTGCGTTTAAGGGATTTGGGTGCGAAAACACCAGGTCTGAGTTAAAACCGAGCGTTTGCTAATGGAGCATCGGTTAAAGCTGGGATGGGAGGATCCCACGGGAGCTGCAGCTCATGGCTTGGATTGGAGCTGAAGTGCAAACAGTCCAAGATTACTCGGAGTGGGTGAAAACACCCCAGGACAGCTCATGGAGGAGAAAGGTAGGAGAGGGTGGGGGGCACCTCTGGAGCGAGGCTGGGAAGGGCTCAGGTGTCCTTCCCACGGTCGGGAAGGAGATTTCTGCTTGTGGGAAGGGAAATCTGCCTCTGGAGAGGAGATTTTGCCTCTGGAGAGGAGATTTTGCCCATTTTCTACCCCAAATCCACCTTTCCCAAAAAGAAGGGAAAGCCGGATGAGTCCAGCAGAGGGACGAGGGCGGTGGAAGGGGAAGCCCCACCCCAGGGTATAATTAAGCCATTAATTAATTAGAGCCGGGTGTAAATGAGCACAGGGCGGGGCTGAGCTCACCCCTGCTTGTGAATGAACCCCCCCGGGACCCCCCAACTGACCGAACCCCTCCCCTGTCACCCCCTCGTGTCACCTGCAGGGGGGGGGTCCCTCCCCGGCCTCTGGGGTCCCCAGGCCCGGTGCAGGTACCTGGGGGGAGGCGCTGATGGGCGGGGGGGGGGTCCCAAACCCGGCCCCCCCCTCACCAGAGGCTGAAGCCGCCCCCGGCCCCCCCCGGGAAGCCCCCCTTGCGTGGGGGCAGCAGGACGGCGGCTCCGGGCAGGACGGGCACCGGGGGGGGACCCGGGGGACACCCGGGGGGAGGCGGCTGCAAGAGACAAAGGGAGGGACAGGTCACTGTCACGACAGGGGGACAGCGAGGTCACTGTCACGACAGGGAGACAGCCGAGGTCACTGTGACCACAAGGGGACAGCCGAGGTCACTGTCACAAGAGGGGACAGCCAATGTCAGGGTCGTGACAGGAGCGGGGCACAAGGCTGTGACAGGAGGGAGACAGGGGCACTGTCACGAGAGGGGACAGCCGAGGTTGGTGTCACAGGTGGGGTGGGCACGAGGCCCCCGTGGGCTGTGGCACCTGGGCCAGGTGGGGGACACAGTCACCTGTGCTGCCAGCTGGGGGACACACTGTCACCTGGGGGACACACTGTCACCTGAGGGACACATTCCCCACCTGTCCAGGAGCCACAGGTGGGAATTCCAGGTGAGCAGGACCCTCCCCCAGCTCACAGGAAGTGCCAGGCCCAGGTGTGAGGTCAGGTGGCCAAGGCCCCCCTTTCCCTGCTCCCCCCAGGCCAGATTTGGGCAGCACTGGCCACGCCCAGCCTGGCTGTGAGCCAGAGCCACCTGTGATCCCTGATCCCACCTGGAAGTGCCCAAGGCCAGGTGGGATGGGGCTGGGACTCACCTGGGCCAGGGCCAGGTGATCTTCTGGTCCCTCCCCACCCAAATCCCATCCCCCCCCCAATTCTGTGGATCCACCTGCACTCCCTGGGATGCTGCTGGTGCCACCTGTCCCAAACCTTCCCACCCAATCCCAAATCCCAAATCCCACAGATCCAGCTGCACTCACCGGGATGCTGCTGGTGCCACCTGTCCCCAGCCTGGCTGTGGTGTCAAACCCCGCTTCCAGCAGCACCGTGGATCCTGCTGGGTACACCTGGCCCAGGGGCAAATAGGCCACGGGGGAGCCCAGAGCCCCCAGGGGCAGTGGCGGGGCCAGGGGCAGGTACAGGGACGCTCCTGGGTACCCTGGGGACACGGGGGGGATGCCAGCAGTGCCCAGGGGGACAAAGCTGAGACGGTAGAGCTGGAAAAACACCAAGTGAGCAGGGTCAGGCAGGTGTCATCCCACATCCAGGTGTGCATCCCGCACCCAGGGGGCTGTCAGCTGCCTGCAGGAGCCAGAATCACCTGGAATTCATCCCTGCCTTTAACGGGGGATTTGGAGTCACCTGGGCTGTGGGCAGGAGGGTCCCTGTCCAAGGGAACCAGGTGAGCTCTAGGGTTCCCCCGGGCCATGGGCAGGAGGGGTCCCGGGGTAAAGGACAGGTAAAGGTCCCACCTACCTCGGGGTACGCAGGGGCAGGGTCAAGGTAGGGGGGCGGCAGCGGCAGAGTCTGGGGGTACCCGGGGGGAGCCGGGCCAGGGAACGAGGGCTGGCCTGGGAACGGCCCTGGGGGAGAGAAACGGGTCAGGAGAGGCGGGATCGAGGGGTTCGGGGCTCTGGGAGCGAGCCGAAAATCACCTGCGGGAAAAGGCACCGCCCCCCGGGCCCTGTGCCCCCCAGGGCATCACCCACCCCCACCCCAGCACCACTGCCCCTCCTGTGACCCCCAGGGCATCACCCCCCACCCCATACCACTGCCCCTCCTGTGCCCCCCAGGGCATCACCCCCA
>VZTT01024260.1:0-16205 GCA_013400855.1 Buphagus erythrorhynchus
CGGCAGGGATCGGGAGCCAGCGGTGCTGAGGGGCCGTCGGGGGTCGGGAGCCAGCGGGGCTGAGGAGCCGGCAGGGATCCGGAGCCAGCGGGGCTGCGGAGCCGTCGGGGGTCGGGAGCCGGCGGGCCTTAGGCCGAGGGTGACGCGGGTGGCCCCTCAGGCGGCCGCTGCTGAAGGGAGCGCAGCAGGCCCGCTCCGCTCCTGAGGCGGCGGGGGACTGGCGTGGACACCGAGTCGGCTTTTGTGCATATATATACACAAATACATAATTTTATTTGTGTGTAAAAGACCTCGTAGAGCACTCAAGTTGTGTGCAGTCTTGGCCCAAATACGTTTGTTTGTGGTCGTTGTCCAAGTATGCTGCGTGGCAAATGACAGATTATGAAATTTGCTTTTTTAGATTCGTATATTATTTATATTTGTTTACATAACGTAATTTACATAATTACATGGGGAGAGAACAGTGTAATCGTGCTAATCCCAATGTTTTTGTCATTCTTTGAATAGAACTCAAATCAGGTCTACCCCTGCTTAATTGGGACTCAAACACCGCTAAAACCAGCAACCTGTAACTGGATATTTTATTAAGTGCTTCAGAAGATAAGAGTTAACTTTTTATTTTAGCATTGCCAGAATACTATGGATAAGAACTTTCAAGAAGAGTTTACGCAAATTACTAAATTTGAACCTCCTTTGTACAAACAACGCTACCAGTTTGTTAAAGATTTAGTGGAGAAATACAAACCTAAGAAGGTTGGTATGTTTTTTCTGTTCAGGTTATGTACACTTGAAAGTAAGTTTACACTTGGCATCTGAGGAAGACAAAATGCATAAATAACCTGTTGACCTAATTACCAAACAATAGTAGTGAAGGAACTGTTAAAACTGAATGCCCTTAGCAGATACCTTGTGATACGTTGTTTTTCAGGGGTGCATAAAATTTATGTTACTTGATGGGAAGAGGAGAATATTTAAACAAGAGAAATGCCTTAGACTGTTTTTGAAAGAAGTGGGCGTTCTGTTTTTAATTTAATGCTGTGGAATTAAGTTCAAGTTGCTTTCCTCATAGTTGGGTTTTGCTTTCCAGAGCTGTTAGTTCTGTGTAGCATGTCAGGTTTATCTTTTGCATGGATAGTTTCAGATGAGAAGTGACGCTGAGAGTGTGGGATTATGTGAGGCTAACTCATCTCCACTTTCTTAATGTCTCATAGCCCTCCACCTGTGTTGTCATCTGTGTCCCCCCAATATACTGGAACTTTTGTTTCAGTACTCAGTGTGAAAAGTTAAATTATTTAAGTAACATTCTGTAGTGTTTGCTCTCTTCTAATGTGTCCTCCCCACTTCCTTCCCCAAAAGATCTTCTCAAATCTGCAGTGTTTAACCCTTAAGCTGATGTTAATATCTTGGGGGGCATGCAAGAAACGGATGCACCTGCATTACTTACGTAATCATACTTCTAGTAGCTAATAAAAATCTAATCCAGTCTATGATACTGTGGCACTGTAATCTGCTTTCAAATAGAACGTGTTCACCAGCGTTGCATCAGTCTTTGAAGGTTTGAATTTTCTGATTTAGGATATGGAAGAGGCGGGAGGGTGAACTTGCTGTTTACACAGACTGTAGATAAAGTGGACAGAAACAACTCAGGATTTTCACACGGGGAACAGCAGTGTGCTTCAGCCTTGACTGAGCCTGAGAAAGAACAGTGGGGGTTGGTTTACGTACTCAACTATCTCTTTAGCTTACAGGAAAGACTGTCTATTATTTGACTTCATGGTCTGAATATCCCCAGAGTTCCCTACTTAAAGATTAGACTGAGCATGTAAACCTGTTTTATGCAGATTCTTTGCTACTAACTTGGCTGCTAACAGGCTTGAGCCTGTTCTCAGTGTTTTGGAAGGAGAACAACCCAGTGAAAAGCAGTAGTAAATGTGAAAATTGCTGCAGCTTTTATACTTAAAATCATACCGTACTGTTACTCATGTGGAAGACATTCTTCAGAGTCAATGGGATGTCCTACATGTACTTGTTTATAGCTGTACTAACAAAAGGTTAAATGTATATGAAGAACCTGCAGGATTTTTTAAAAAGAATTTTCAAATCTTTATCTATCCTGCTTGCTTGCAGCTGTAAATTTTAGTTACGGTTCTGAAGTGCTTTATCATTAAGAAGTTATTTTAATAAGTATGGAATTTTAATTTTATGCAAGTCTCTGAGATTACTTAGAAATATATAGCATTTATACATTTTTTCGTATCTAATTTACAGGTGGCAGATTTAGGATGTGCTGACTGCAGCCTTCTCTGGATGCTGAAATTCTGCAGTTGCATTGAAGTGTTAGCTGGGCTAGATATCTGTGCAAATATAATGAAAGAGAAAATGTAAGCTCTTTGATTGTTTTGAGTTTTGTGTTTGTCTTGACCTAGTGGTGTGGTGAGTTGACCCTGGCTAGAGCCAGGAGCTCACCAAAAGCTGATCTATCACTCCCCTTCCTTGGCTGGACAGAGAGAGAAAATACAACAAAATGTTCATGAGTTAAAGGGCAGGGAGAGATCACTCATCAGTTACCATCATGGGCAAAACAGACTTGACTTGGGAAAATTAGTTGAATTTATTATCAAAATCAGAGCAGGATGATAAGAAGTAAAGCAAATTTTAAAAACACCTTCTACCTACCTCTCACTCCTTCATGGGTTTAACTTTATTGCCTATTCTCTACCTCCTCTCCTGCAGTGATGCAGAGAGATGAGGAATGGGGACTACCCTCAGTTCATTACATGTTATTTCTGCTGCTGCTTCTTCCTCAGAGAGAGAAGTCCTTCCTCTGCTCCAGCATCTGGTCCATCCCATGGGGGAGACAGACTTCCATGAGCTTCTCCAGCATGGATCCTTCCCATGGGCTGCAGGTCTTCATGAACTGCTCCAGCCCGGGTTCCTTTCCACAGGGTGCAGTCCTGCAGGAGCAGGCTGCTCCAGCATGGGTGCCCCTCTGGATCATGAGTCCTGCCAGCCAAGCTGCTCCAGTGTGGGCTCCTTTCTCCAGAGGTTCCTGCCAGGAGCCTGCTCCAGCATGGGCTTCCCCTCAGAGAAGCCTCTCCTATAGCCCCCTGCCCACCTTGCCATGCAGACCAAATACAAGTGGCATGGTGCAGTAGAGGCTTTCAAAATTAGGTAACTGCAGAATCAGCAGCTTGGCAGATGAAGAGCTCTGTCATTGTTAGTTACATTGGATCTGTGCCTGGGAACTCTGGGCTGTAGATGCCCATAACATCACCTAATGTAGCCAAAGGTCTGGGTCATGCAGAGGCCCTAAGGGTGTGCATATCTTAGAAATACACTGTAAAGGCACTAATGCATGGTGTTAGGTATATCTATGTATGCTTATACCTTACTGTCTTCAGAAAGATCAGTTTTGATATTTTTGAAATGCACATGGATCTTTTAGTCACCATGGTGGGGACTTGTTTATCATTTTGAAATAGGAAGGTTAGCTCAGTGTGTGGTGTCTGGTTTAGAACCCCTCTAAAATGAGAGGTTCATGTGATCTTTGAAGCATTGGTCTGATGGATGAACGTAGGTTTCTTGACAGCAGATTAATACAATTTCAGTGAATATGTGGGATCGGGATGCTGATGTTATCTCTTGGTCTTTCTCAAGAATGAAATAACCTTCTATATTTAATATTTATTGTGTGTTTTGTCTAGTGCTGTATTTCAGAATGAAATTTTCACATGTACTTTGGTTTCTCGGTGTATTTTACTTGGAAAAAATAGGTAATATGCTTGCTTAAAACTCTCCCCAAAACCCCACAAAGCTTGTCTAAACCAGACTTTGTGTGTCTGGAATTGAACTATTACGAGAACTTACAAGTGTCTTTCCAAGTGACTTGAGAGTATAATGGAAATTTTTGTAAATGTGAAGGACAGTTTTAGGATTAACTTCTACTCTTTCTGTGCTATCATAGGTAGTTACAGAAAGTGTTTGTATTGCATATTCATTTTTATATCCATGTAAAGTACTTAACCTTTTTGAGATTTATGAGGTGTCCATGCAGTGTGTTAGCTAGTTCATTTGCATGCACTATTTATCTTGTCTTAAGGTCCTTCCTGTAACACCATATTTTTAATACTTTTGTAGGCATACATTGTCTCCTCTTCCTGTGGATTATTTGCAGCCATCTGAAAGATCCCTAACTGTTACCTTGCATCATGGTTCAGTTGCCCATAAAGATCCTTGCATGCTTGGTTTTGACCTGGTGACATGTATTGAACTGTAAGTATTAGGACAATACAAAATGTTTTTTTAAGTCCATTAGAGTTCAGTTTGGAATTTTGTCCATGCTCCAAATAGGCTTGATGAAACCTTTCAAGCAGAGGAGTAGAATTAGAAAAGTAGAAAGTAGAAGAGTGGCTTCTAACTTGGGTTTAAATTAACCACACTAAGCAATTCAAGTAGTGCTTATGGCAGGAAGAGAGTACTGATGAAAAAGTACAAAATGCAAGAGGAGATTTGCTCAGACCAAATCCCCCGTGCTGCCACTTGGCCACGGTGCCAGTGCTCATATTGCAGAGGTAGGCGTGAAATTGCAAGGTACAGATACGGGTTTGGGGTTATTTTGACTGGTTGCTAAGATTATAGTAGTGTGTTTTAAAACACAAGACATCAACTTACTCTTTTCAGAATAGAACACCTGGAAGAATCAGAACTGAAGAAGTTTCCTGAAGTGGTGTTCGGTTTCATGGCTCCACAGATAGTTGTGATCAGCACTCCAAATTCTGAATTTAATGCTTTGCTTCCAGGAGTGAAGTTATACAGGCATCCAGACCACAAATTCGAGTGGAGCCAAGCACAGTTTCAAAGCTGGTAAGGTACTGAACATCATATGCTGGGTGCATATGATGCAGCTCTGAATGCCCACTAGAGTGAGAAATGAATGGCATTTTCAGAATGGTTCACTTATGTGGTTTGCTGTCAGTGAAGTGTCACCTCTTGATTTGGTGGTTTCTTTGCTGTTGAGTGCAGTTAAGCATATTCTTTGGGTTTTGTATTTTCTGATGGTGGTTATATTGACTTTTACTGTAACTGCTCTGCAAAAAAGATTTAAAACTTTTACTTACTTTTTACGTAGCTTTATTACAATTAACATAGTTGAAATGTAAGGTATCAATTAATCTTTTTGCATAATACCCTGCTATAGAAATTCTTCATAAAATCCAAGAAATGTGCTTGCTATATATGGTGTGTAATCAAAGCACTCAGTAAGAGTATGCAAGCAGATTTATCAGATAACCACAGCAGTGGGGCATGTTGAACACAGGATAGTTTAATGGATCATGGCACAATGAAGGATTTAATGCAAATCATATGCACATGACAGAGGGTTACATGAGATCTATCTTACCCTTAATATCAGGAATGTAACAAAAATAAAACAGAGAAAATGGGATGCTGTGATAACATTCAGCTGTCAAGCAGTTGTGGAAGAAAATACATGGTACAGTAAAGAATGCCATATCTCAGTAGCCAACTCTTGGTGTATCTATTATGGAAATTTTGCCCCTTAAACTATGTTGTTTCTGCCATGCACTTTAAAGTATCCAGTGATTTTTGAGTAAATAGTTTTGCAAAGCTGGAAGCATGTATTTTTCCCTACATAATGATACTAAAACCTGCCTGTAATTAGCTGCCTTAGAATACCTTAGAGACAATTTCTATGACTTCAAGTATATTTAGATTTTGCTTTTAGATAGACATGAATTAAAAATATTGAAATCACTGAAGAAATGTGGGGTTTTTTTGAGCTGTAAACATGAGAAAGCCTTTGTGTTGTGAAATAGAAATACTACATTATTCTCTAAAATACATGAGATGTTAATTTAGTTTTCTTCTTTTTCATGGAGAATGATGCAGGTAGGTAGCGCAGTTTTGGTTCCCTGCCCCATTCCTTTGTTCACACTGGCTGATGTACTAGAAAATACTTTTCATTTACACTTTATGTACACCATTGGAACCTTGATTAGGTAGATTTTAGTCTTTCTGTATTTACAGCAAACCACACTTTCTCTATTAACTGATCTCTTGTGGTTTAGAGGTGTGTATGTTTTTTATGGGTTCTTCTCAAATAATTTTGTTCTTGAAAATCAGTTTTTAGCTGACTTCCAGGTTTGTGACTAAGCAACTGTGAGCATTAACATTCCATGCACATATTTTAGAAGAAACAGTAATGTTTGGATGGCTAAATTACTGATATTAAATGATTCAGACTATTATGGTAGGCATCTTACAGCTCTGGTACAACAAGATGTGACAGTGCTTATCTTCAGGCATGAGAGTATTGTTAGAGAAATTTTGTTCAAACCTTCGCAGCCTTAGAGTCTTGCTTCTCCTTAAGAATGGATCTTTATCACATGGAAAGATGACTATTTCATGTAATTGGAATAATTTGTTTTCCTTAGGGCTCTAGAGACTGCTAGATGCTATGATTACTCAGTGGAATTTACTGGTGTCGGGCAACCACCAACAGGAATGGAGAAGATTGGGTTTTGTACCCAAATAGGTGTGTTTGTTAGAAAATACCCTCAAACTGGTGAATCTGTTCAGTCTGAGAAACCCACTGAAGCAGTTTACAAAACAGTAAGTATTATTTTCTTCCTTTAGAGGTATGAATAAAGAGTAAAGTTGTCTCTGACTGCCTGTGAGGTTGCTACCATGAAATACTGGTACTGTCCTGTCTTAGCTCCGATTGCCACTGGAACAAGATAGTCTCATTCTTTGTGTTTCCTGTTGTACAAAGGCCTTAAACTTTTAGGGTATTTGCTAAATAACAATATGGATAATCATTCTTATATTAAGATACTCCTATCCTTGGAATGAAAATTTTCCTTTCTGCCAGCTATTTTTCCTCTAGTCATTAATTTTATTTATTATGTGGCTGTTGGCAATGACACAGATTTTTCAGATACATAAAAAATTTAAAAAAGCTTTTCTTACTAAATGCCGTGTGGTATAAATCAAACTTTTTTCCAGAGCTGACATGAAGTAACAATGCAAAAATAAATACACTGTTGGGGTTTTACTCAATTTTATAAGACCTTAAATTATTTGTTTCAGTGAACATACTTTAATATTTCAGTTATTTATGTAAAAATATATAAGTATGTTCACTTGTGACCTGAACTGAAACTAAAGCGGTTTTTTATGGTTTCCAAGCTATAAAAACATTTGTAATTTCTGTATTGGAAATTGCTTTGCGTGTGAAATGTCACCTGTCATCTACTGCCATTAATAGAATCATGAAGTGCTCTTTAATGCTCACCAAACTTGGAAATACATCTAGGTGGTGGACATGTTCTAGAAATTGCTTTCATTAGCTCCCATTACAGGGTCCTTTTGGAGAGAGTTTTGACATGGGTATCCTTTGAGATTGATCGAGTGTTAATGTTGTGTGTTTCTTACCAAATTAATTTTTACTAGGTAACTAATTTATAGGAGTAATTCAACATTTCAAGATATATTTGGAAAGTAAGAAATAATTACAGACAGTGGAACTTCATTGGTAGTGTGCTGGTATAAAGCACTTCCTAGTAACCTGGTGGGAATGAGATTGCCTGCTTAGTTTCCTTAATTGCCTTGGAGTATTGCTCAGTACAGAACACACTGCAAGTTCACAATTTATTGGTAGCATTCCCTACAGTTGTGAAAGCATATTTAATGTTTTACTCTGAAAACAAAAAATGACATGCTGTAGTCTTGGTTTCCAGATGACTGTTCAGAAGTAGTTTAGAATCTCCATCACTATGGAACTGTCCCCAGAATCCCATAATGTGAGAAGTAAGAGAATTATTAAAAAGAGGTAAAGAATTGCAGGGCTTTGCCTTTCCTGATCTACAAATGTAACTTGCAGGTATAGCCTGCTGGGTTTTGGGGTGTTTGTTTAAGTTCAGTTAACTGCCAGTGTAGTTGTAATACCGAAAACCAGCTCATATTGCCTAGTTTTTGTTACCTAAAACTGTTTAATAAGCAAAACAGAATTGAATAAAAACTTATATTCACATTTTAGAAGCTTTTTTGGACAACAAATGTTAAAATCTGAGCTTGTGATAGTGATAAACATTTTATGTATTCTTGTATATTGTAAAGGTCTTCAAAGCAGTGTACCCAAGTCTTAAAGATGAGAAGTACTTGCAGCATGCAGTAATCAGAGAAGTTATTTTCACAGCCCAAATCATTAAGCACCGTTTAATGTCAAAACGTGAGGAGTACAGTAATGATCCTGAGAGAAAATCCAAATCCCAACCTTCAATGGACTGTTTTTCTGACTATCTTGAAAAACTGGTTGTTGAAAAAAACATGGAACCATTTGTCACTGGAAATGAGGTTTACATACCTCTCACAACAATATTTTCTTTTCCCAAAGTGAATCGACTTTGTGGTACCTTTGAGAAGTTATGCAAGCTTATTGCTGGCAAGGTCACACTGAGCAGTGATGGTTCTGCTGTGATGTTCAATATTGAACATGAAAATGAAGAGAATTAGATCACAGATTTCTCACATAAAGTTCAGTTGAAGTAATGAAAGTGTTTATTTTGGAAGCTGTCAAACTGTATGTTCTGTATGCAAACTAGACCACAAAATCTTTTCTAACCTTCCATCGGTGGTATTTATCTGTAAGCACCTCTCATTGAGTGAAAGTGAGTGCTTCTGACAAGGGTAACAGTAACTCATAGGGGTCTCAAGTAGAGTATCAGGGGCTAAAAGGAAATAATTATTTCCCAAGAAGAAAAATAGGTATTTCTGTTGGTTTTCTATTGCTTTATTGTAGCTATCATTACTAGGTTACTTCTGGTAGTCTCTTGTTAACTTCAAAGATAGTATGTTTTACCATCTACTGTGTTGTGCTGAATGAGTCAGACATAAGTTTAGGGCAAGTTTTTTCTTAATTTCTATAAAATTTATAGATGCCTTTTTCAAGAGGAGTACATACTCAGCCTCAATGAAAACCAAATGTTGTTCCAGCTGAATTGAAATACGAAACTGGCATCTTTGTTCTGTTTTTGAAAAAAATTAAAAAATTCAAAGAACTGCAGTAATTGTGAATGTTAACCTGCCTCTGGTGTACCTGAAAAATTTTCTGTGTTTTCAGATGTTGTTCAAAACTGTAAAATCCAAATAGAGTAGATGGAAAAAATTTAACAAGAACAAAACCCCACAACACAACCAAAAATCCCATCCAACACTAACATCAAGAAAAGAGTGCACTATCCTGAATATAAGGCAAATAATGTCGATATCTATTGTTTGGTTATGGTCAGAATAGTTGAACAGAACACTTCTGATCAGTGTTCTGAATTAAAAATTTTCCTTCTAGATTAGAAGAAGAATGGGATCGAAATGACACATTTTCCTGATAATATAGATGTCACCTTGTGATAACACGGAAGCAGAAAAAAGCAAAGCATTTAAAAAATAAGTCCTTAACTGGAAAAGGAACTGAAATGGACTCAAACTTCCAGTTAAGTTTGTAATTTTTTGCATTTAAAAAAAGAGACAATTGTTTAGGAACAGATTTTAAGCTGAAGACACGAGTTTATTGAATGTCTGAGAGATTTGTATTTAAATACAGTTTAAAAAACACATAATCCACCAGTACATCCCAAACAGTTTACAACATGGAAGTCTCTAGTATTCATATAACATAGTTTACAATAAAGAAAATACAGCACCTAAATGTGAAGGTTATGTTCCACTTACATGATGCACAATTTGATTATCACTTCATGAAGAGTTGTAAGTCAAGTCAGAAGAATAAATTACTAAGATACAGTTTTATGAAAAGCTGGATTTCTATTTCAACTTCCCTATTACTTAAAAGATCCGCTCAGGCAAGAAAATACTGTTTATAGTAAACAAATTATCTATGACCATTAGCTGTGTTACATAACATAAAATGCAATGGGCCATCGAAATTCCCTTGAGAATTACATAAGTAGCTGTACAGTGTTTTTTAAAAGTCTGTTTTCCTCAAACTTCATGTAGTTTTCCTAGTAAATGCAAGTAAACTACCATTTAAGTACTACTAGTTTTAGTAGATTTGTCAAGTATAGCAGCGTCAAAGAATACTGAAAGCAAAGAATGTATTCAAATTTCTGACATCTTTTGCCTGCAATGGGATTTTTTTGGTATGAATTAGTTACATAACAGGAAAGGAGACTATATAATGTTCTGAGAGAGTGTTGTATACCAGCAGTTGACTAGTTTCTGTTTAAAATTCCTGTGGAGAACAGAAACTGATAATACTACACTTCTATTAAGAGCAGCTAAAATATCATCTTTGTATTAATTCTTTTACCTAATTAGACACTCTAAAGAGATTATAATTAACAGTAGAAATAAAATGTGTGCAAGTACCAAAACTGAGAAACAGCTCATATTCATCATATTCAATAACAGCATTCTAACTTGGAAAGCTGAATTTTCGTTAAAAATACAAATACAAATTTAATAATTCTACTATGATTTCTGGAAAAAAGTCTGCTTTTCCTAATTTAACCTATTAAATATGGCCTACTTTTACATCAATTTAAAAGGTGTCAAACATCACTCTGAGCAAAATTTGAAGCATTCTAGCTTTCAAAAGTGGCCACACTATTTTTACTTATTCCAGGCCTTAACTAATAAACAGTACCACTCAATGTAAAAAAAATTAAGTCATTTGCGGTTTACAATTAATTACACCTATTTGTTACCCAACATATCCCTTTAAAAATTGATTCTTTCATATTCTCAGTGAAAATTTAAAGAGCTCTTTCTTGCCTGTCAGGCAAATCACTACTTGTGCAAATTTAAATACAGTACATTGACCTGATGTAACAGTGGACAGATAGCAAAAGAAGTGTTCAACAAAGTTGCACACTAAGACTTTTTCAGTGTGCAGAGTATGTCTACAATAAAGTGCTTCTCTTAACAAGTTATATTAATAATAGTATAGATGTTTACCTAGTTTTAAAGCTTAAATTCCTTAGTAAATGGTTTAATCTCCCTGTACACCCCCCATCCCGCAAGGCACATTCAAAACAGAAGCAAAGCACTGACTGTGAAGGATTAAACTACAAGTAAAAAAATTAAGTGGTAGTAAACTACTGACTAGGTTTGTAAACAGTACCATCCTATTGCATGTCAATGTCCATGCATTACCAAAGTGAGTTTCTCTGGGAGCAGCTGCTGAACTCCAGATTTAACCATCAAGGCAACTTTCTTGATAAAATGCTACTGTGCTTTTTTTCGTCACTCAAACAAAAAACAAGTCATATTTGATGCATTTAAACCTGTAGCCTTAATTTACAGTTAACACAACTAATTAGTGGCTGGTTTAGATCTTAGGTCTAGATGTATTTAGTTTTGGGGGTTTGTTTTAAATGTATGTGACATTCACCTGTTGAACCTTACAATGAAGTTGTGCTCGGTACTCTTAAGAGAAGGTTTTGGTTATGTTAACATAGCTGGCCTGTTTTTTGGAAGCCATAACTTTGACCTGATAAAAACTTGATAGGAGTAATTAGCTTCTGTAAAACTAAAATGGCATGTAGGATCAAATCCAGTAATTACTTTTTTCAGGTTCTTTTAAGACCAGCTTTCGGAAGTTTCTTTAGAAACAACGTTACGAACAAAGTCCATCACCACAAGTGATCTCTTTATATAAGATATTGAAATGGGACATGCTTCCACAGATGTTTCACAGAAATTAAGTAATTCCACTAACATCAGAGCTTACAAAAATAGTCCAAGTGCTCTCACAAGGTACACATAGCTAAACATTGCCTTCATACCACAGAAGATGATGCTCTATGAGCAAGAGGCATTCCACTGCTTTTCAGAAAAAGATCACATTGAGTTCACTTTGTCTTTCTCAGCTCTTGCAACAGAGCAAACAATACCAGAAGCATCAACACGAGAGCTCCAAGTTTTCCTCATTTGTCATTCCAGTTTAGCGTTTTATCACCACCTGCTCATATGCGCCAGATCCCACTCTGAAAGTGTGAAAAAAGTTAGTTAAATGTCAATTTAAATAGAAGCTAGATAGCAAGTATCACATATCAGCAAGTGTATTGTTTAGACAACCCAACCAACAGCTCTCCCAATAAAACCCCAACAAAACCTCTTCAACCAAACAGCAAATACCAAACCAGCTAAATGTGAAGGGTAAAAAACGTTCGTCATTATTACCATGCCATGGAGTCACCTACACTTTAATGCACTAAAAAGATTTTGTTGTACTACAGTCAAAATGAACAAAAAGTAATGTTACTAAATAAGAATTTACTGTTGGACTTAACTATAATTTCTTAAAAACCACATTTAAGCTACCCATGCCCACAGCTACCTCATAAGCAGCTAATACTCTTTATATACATTTATACATAAACACATGAATGTGTCTAAAAAACCCAGAAACTGATTGTCATCTTACATTAAGATACAATAAAAACTTCCTCAGACTTTTGTTCACTCTGAATTGTAAACAAAACTCTCTCACCTCCCACATGACAGCCCACAGTGGGTGGTTTTCCACAGCAAATTGCAGTACTATGTAAAAAATTAATAGGGCAAGCTCTGCCTTAGTACAGTATTGTGCCTGGACTGTTCTGGCAGCTGCACTAGGACAGATCTCTGTGTGCTACAAGAATGTGTTCTGTACCTGTTCATGTGATCCTAGACAGATATTGGTGTGCCCAGTTTGCAGACGAGCCAAGGAATCACCTTCTAACCATTAGTATTACATGCATATATAAAATGCAATTATTTTATGACTTTCAATATATTATCAACTGCCTTTATACCTACGTTCATAGTAATTGCTGAAATACTGAGGCTATTCTGATTTCTTCAGCTAAAAATGTTGAGTTAGATTGGTCTGCAGAAACACATTTTTAGAGCATATTCTTGCCTGGCTTTCATGCTTTCTCATCTGAAGATTAACACATTCAGGTCAAGTCATATATTGAAGAAGGTATTTGAAGAAGGTTTAGAGAAGAAAAAAAGGTCTCTGGTTCTAAACAAGATAATCTGAAGCAGATTATCAAAAGAAAGAGTTTAGGGCTGCAAATAGTTGGAAGATGAACAAACCATTGAAGTNCTGTTTCTTATGTCCATACTGAAAGTTGTATCTGAAAACCTTGGAACTGAGACTCTTCAGAAACTCTGAAAGTTACAATTCTTATGGCTGACGCATCAGTTCTGTTTTGGAACTAATCTATGTGTCCTATTTTAAAAATTGACAATCTAGCCCTTTTGGTGCTTTAAAATGATACAGAATAGAAAGATACAAAGGACAAGAATGTAGATACAGAATAATTGCTGTGTAAGATGCATTTTTATTTAGTATTGCCTAAGGATTAGTTGTTCAGGCTACATACCTGTTAGGTAGATGGTGGCTTCCAAAAGAAGTGCTTCCACCAGGGCCCACAAATAATCTTAAACCTTCTTCTAAAAGGCAAATGAATTAAAATATGTTAGCTTTCTTCAATGTTGCCCTAGCTAAATCTAAGTAATTTTAAATCTACCAGTTTTGTAGCTGATACTTTCAGATGCAAATACTTCAGGTAATGAAGAACCAAGTCCTACGTGGTGTAGGTTGGAGGAAGTACCTTTGTCATAGATTTGCACCTGCTCTTTTAGGATTAAAGTAGTGATCTGGGAAAGCTCCCTGCGTCATGAACAGATATTTTCAATTTCTGGTAGATAAGATGAAATAGAAAATGTAGCACAGTCCTTATGAATACAAACAACAGGGACTGTGAAGAAAGTGGAGGACCTTTCCTAAGGTCTGTAATGTACACCATTTTTCCCTAAGCTTCCTTATTTATCTCCATACCTTCTGCACTTGAGTCTAAACTGAAGTCTTGACTCTGGAGTATTTTTTCTACTATATCATCAGCATCAACTCTGGTAGCATCAACCCTCTTCAGCTGTGACTCCACAGAATCTTGCTTTACAGGATGTCTGCAAAAATAAATACATTTAGAGCTCTTAGACATGATAAAGTAATTTACTTTTGCTAGATTAGGCTTTCAAATTAAGTGTACCTGCATTGTTTTTCTGGTGGTGCATCTTCAGTGGATGTATCAATATCAGCTTCAGTTACTTTTGGCTCAGTCTCTTCACATGCCTCTAGAATACTTCCAGTTCCTGTTGAGGTACTTCCTACTGAGGTACTCCCCACTGAGGTGTTTCTCCTGTGGCATAGTTCAGACAGACTGGATGATCTAGAGTGACATGTGCTATATCCTGTTGGGAAAATGCAGGAGAGATGGGTTAGGTATGTTCTTGACAGGCCAGGTCCATCCTGAAAGCAGAATTTGTGTTTTGTCTTCTTATAAAGGGACTTTCAAAAGCCCTAAGAATGTATGTGCATACATCAACTAGACACTGACTTCGGGTTTTGTATCCTAGCACCTGCCATTTTCTTTTTGCTTTAAGTAACTCCTGTTTATACCAGAAAAATCAGAATGACAAATATCATCTCCTTCAGCTTTTAGAGCTAAGTCTCCATTTTTTACTTATGGAAGAGGTAAAAATCTCATTCAGATATGTTAATTGGAGGGACCAAAGTCTTGCTTCTGAAGAGATAATCCACTGAATCTGGTAAATTTACTTTTGCCACACCTGAAACTCGCAGGAAAAAGCTTTCAATCCAAACCCTTTTTAAAACATAAAGTAAACTTATTTTCCACTGTCTAAGCCTGGAAAGAAAAATAATCCCCAACAATTCATAACAAAATTGTGAACAGGTACCTGACAGTTTTGATTGCTGACTTGCATAGCTTGATGTTCTGGAATGTCCACATGCACCAAGTTCATCTGGGACTGAGGCACTCTTTGATGAGACACCTGCAACATGTGCAAGTCAGACAGTGTTCCTAAAGCCAACTTTATTGCTACTTCACCTGTAATCTTGATTAAATTCAAAAGTCATTTCCCAGAGGGATTAGAGACTTGACACTGATTTTCTACAAATCTTTTGGAGAGTCAAGTGCTGCAAAAATACCATGCATGTTAGTGAATATACATTCTTTAAAAAATAAAAATCATAATGTATATCTGAGCAAAACAGAGAGGACCATTTGGTTAGACAGATCTGTATGAAATGTAGTTGTAAATGTGTCTAGTGTCAGTATTGAAGAGATGACCATTCTGTCTCCAGTATCATAGTAGAATGATATGCCANGATGTTTTCTGGCTGAAAAGCTAGCCTGCTTAAAAACTTCAGCTGTGTTTGAAGCAGAAACTCACAAGCCATGTAACAAGGTTCCTTTGCAGCCAGCTGTCATCTTTGAAGTATTTTGAACATCTTGAAACTATGAGGCCAGTTATAAAAGCATTGAAAAATTAAGAGCATTATTTTATACCTGCTATACCCAGATGTGCTACTTTTAAGTTTTCTCCACCTTTCCTGTCTTCATGCAAAGACTCTGATTCTCCTGCAATGGCTATAGATGTTGCTGTCGAAGGAGGCCTGTAAGAAAAAGGTGGTTAAGATTTGCTGTACGTCTGTTGTAATCCCTCCAAAATGATCAGCATATAGTTTTCCTTTCAAATATGTTGGCATAATTCATACTGTGCATCAGGTTACCAGACCTACAATTCTTTTCTGGAAACATACTGCCTAGTCCCCCTTTAAGGAAAAGGAAAAAAAAAGTAAATTTTTGCTATTGAGTTTAAGGACATTTTACAGAATCAATCTGCTCAGCCCTCAGGCTTCTGGGGATCCTGGGAAAGGCTTTTCCTTTTATGATGATTGGTAGAGTGGTATGTCTTTAATTTGAAGTTGTTTCTTTTTTAAGTGTATGAACCACAGAACAGTTTACGTGCTAAGAATATATGTAATTCAGTACTTCAGTACATGAAAAAGTAGTAAGTTAAAACCCCAAAGTGCACAACATTTGGCCAAGTTGGCTTGTGTGCTGTGACACAGTCCTGGCTTTGTTTCATCCCTGTCATAGGGCAGGAAATGATTGTGGGCTGATAACCCTCCCAGCTCCTAATAAAGGGACCTACAGCACCATCTCCATGTATTGTCCTCTAAATTTTACCTTTTACAAAATCAAAAAGCATCATGTATGATATAGTTTAAAATTTAGTTCAATATTAAAAGCTTTTAATAAAGCTCAAGTGCTTGTTTGAGTTAATACCAAGACTCAAAGAGAGAT
>VZTT01024260.1:34908-53459 GCA_013400855.1 Buphagus erythrorhynchus
AAAAAAAAAAAAAAAAAAAAAAAAAAAAAAAAAAAAAAAAAAAAAAAAGTAGTAAAGAGTAAAAACAAAAAACACAAACAAACATAAAAATGGAGTGGTGTCTGGAAGAGAAATGCTCTTGTTTTTCTCCTGTCCTAAATCATATATAGAAAGAATTTATATACAGCTTTCTAGTAAAAAATAAACTACAAGGGTAGTTCTGACGCCATTGTCAGTTTTGCATTCCTAACAAAGAATTCCCTACAAAACTCCTAAATGTCAAGAAATAACTGGCTCTGAAAGAAGTCTTTTTACTGGAGTAAAATTGATAGAAAGATATCTTAGAGAGGAGATCTAGGCATTTGACCTTGACCTATGGCTTCCCCTTTGAGAACATTTCTTTGGTATGCCCTCAAGTAATCCTGAAAGTCTTTTCTGTTTAACAGACCACAAGCATCTACAATGTATCATAAAAAGCAATTCTCTGGGTACTGCACTCATCAGCTCTCTGTTCAGAGAAATGGAAGGTGAAAAGCTTTCAGCACCTAAAGGGACCAAATTAGTACTTAGTTGGTAGCAAGTTATACCAGGAGCCTCCTTTCTTTTCAAGTAAAAGACCCAGCTCTAGAGTTTTGGTTTTTTTTTTAATGGTTGATAAAAGACCCTATTTATTTATTACCCTATTTAGCTGGAAGGTCCATTGCATTAAGATGTAGAAGGAAAAATAGGATTACAGGCCAGATAAATTGTCTGTTAAAGGTCAACAAATACAATTGATCCAGTTATTAATCAATATTTTAAAGAAGAACTGGATTACTTCACTCAATCAAAGAAGTAGATCAGTAACCCTCATAAATTATAAAAGCCTATGTGTACTTTGAGTATTACCCCATGCAAGCAGGGTATAATAATAATTCCCTGTATAACCAAGCTCCTTAGGCCAAATGATTTTAGGAGGTTTGAGTCAAAGGCAACCCTTATCTGAAAAAACCCAATCTATTCTATGGCTATATTTATGTTCTGAACAGGTGACTAGAAAAGACTCTCTGTACTCAGTATAACCTTCTTGACCAAAAGAGTCAAAGTCAAAAGTGTCAGAAGTATAGATTTTAAAATATATTTAGAATCTTTAATCAAAAGATTCTCAGAATGTTGCTGTACAGCTAGGGAGCTGCAAAAAAATACAGCAACACAGGCTTCATCTAGAAAGCAGAAGAAGTGATTTATTGCAGGAATAGGCACAGTTTTATAGACTGGATCGCTGAACCAAGGATAGAGTAAGCTCCTTGGTCCAAGGAAGGCAACACCTCTTGTAAACATGCTTTTACTAAAACATCATGTTTCTCACGCACTCAGCATGCACAACACCAGGTGCTAAACTTTGTTATTAATTCTTTCCCTTCTGTTTTCCTTTGAGTAACTTGGGAAAACTCAAACTACTGTTTTCCCTGGCTCTCACCAGCATCCACATCAGAATAGCAGAAGAGTTTTTAAAAAACAGATCAACACTGTAGGTAATGTAACAATCCTGTGTTGTCATTGATAAAAAAAAACCAAAAAAACTTCTGTAAGATTAAAGCACTGGAGGTATTTTTTTAGGAGAAATTCCTAAATCTTTAAAGAATTTGGATGTTACAGGTACAAAATCTCAAGTATTCAAGAAAAACCTGTTTTACAAAATGCCCCAGTTACGGTAGAATAAAACAAATAATTCAAGAGCTGTTTGCTCTCCTGAAGAATGTAACGTTTCAGTTACAAAATTGCAGGAGCTAATAGTGAATGTTCTTTATGGACAGGTGATTCAGTGGACAGCTGAAGCACAGGTCTCTGGGATTTTTAAATCCTGCAGAGCATCATAATTGTTAGAGGTTGTGCTAATGTGATCTGTACTCATCCACTTGGCCTGTATGTTTTCTGTGGCACTGTTTTCCTGCTGGGTACGTGATTTCTGACCTGTAGCTCTTTTTTCTGAGAATAGTAGCATCAGAAAAGCGTTGAAATGCTTCTAGGTTTGGCTTTAAGTGGATCACTGCTCTAGCTCTGATGGAAGGTCTGGGCTCCAACCTGTACCCAGATCAGTGCTTCCAGCAGCAGCAGAGATTCATTTGGATGCCTGAAATGAAATTGAACTAAAAAGTGAGGTTGGTGGGAGCTAAATGCAATGTGTGTAGGTGAACTCTATAATAATGACATTTCTCATGCTGCTGAAGTCTCAGTCCCCCAAATGTGTTTGCCCCTAATACAGACCCACAGAGCTGTCCCTGGATTACCCTCTGAGGGATCCCTGCCTTTGTGTGGCTGGGCTGTTCAAAGCTGTGCTGTGAACAAAGCTCGGGTTCCAGCCCCTGTCCTGGGCTGTTCTGTGCCCTGCAAAATAGGGATGTGTCACGGGAGAAGTCAGAACCCAGCAGAACCTCCACTGATGATTTTAAATCATGATTTCTTAGCTTGTAAATGATATTTACTTGAATTACAGCACCAGTCTGTCTGAATTAGGACATAATACCTTTTCCATGCTAAACCAGTCCAGTGTTGTCTACTAGACAAGAATTGGTAAAGAAAAATATGTGAAAATAATAAAATAATCTAAATTTTCTATCATTCATTATATGATAATAAGATTCCATATGAGTTTTTTTAAGAATTATTTTTAATGTTAGCTTAAAACCGAGCAAATTGCATCTATATAATGAAGCAAGTATTCATTTTACCTTAAATAAATTAAAAACATTGAACTTTGTCTGTTGCCTTTTAAATATTTATTGTCTTTGTGTTCTTTAATTATATCCTCCTGTGTGTGAACTGAAGACTGCTCCATCTTTTATACTCCATCATAAAACTTCTGGATGTAATTAACAGGCCATTTTAAATGTGTAGTAGAACTGGGTTTGAGCTCATAATTTAAAAATTACTCAACTTCCCTGCAGTCCTTGGAGTTACACCAGAAATGATTTCTGGCTGATGCAGTAGATGATTTTCAAAATCTTAGGATTATTATAAAGAGCTTCCTTACTCATGGAAAAAGAGCTACAGTATCTAGAGCAGACACCTAATAATGCAATTCAGATGAGTTATCTTTTAGTCTATTAATAATATATATCAAGTCTGCTTCCAGTCTCTGAGGTTTTGTGATATTTATAGCACTTCATCTAAGTGGATTGTATTGATGTAATTTAAATATTTATTGTATGTGTATTGATATAACACTAATTAAAAGCTTTTTCTGGTAAGTTAAATGCATTTTTTGGCTATGTTTTTGCTCTTGTGACAACTAATTGGTGTTGATATCAAAAAGCCTTATAATACTAAAATCAATACAAATGGAATAGAATTTAAAAAAACAAATAAACACAAAACCAGAAGCCCCCCACCCAAACATTTAAAATAAGGTGTCTTGGACAAAAGTATTTCTTGACTCAGATGTCCTTTGCAGGTCCTTTGCAGTCCCTTCAAGCAAGGTAAAAATCAGTGTGCAAAGTCATGGACTATTCAAGATTCCTTTTTAACAAACAGGGACTTTTCAAATGATACAGCTCCAAAAACTGCTAAACAAGGTCATTTGTAGAAGAAATTATAGTTGTGGTAGAGCTAGCCTCCAAATAATAGGTGAGACTCATTTTCTTGTTGATGTAAATGAGGCAGATCTCTGGATTCTGTTTGTGGTCACTGTCTCAGATACCCCTGTAGGAGGTTAACCAGACATAAGGAGCGTCTGTATCTTCCAAAGAACAGTGGCTTTCTCACGTGTGTGCCCAGTGGTTTATCTATCAACATGTGTGAATTACCTGAGGCTCTCACCTCCTCATTATTATCAGCCAGTCATACTAAAGTCAAAGCATTTAAGCCTTCTGCACAGCTCTATGCTACTTACTCCATTTTCAGGGAGACCAGTGCAAACCTGAAGAATGAATTTCACTGCTGTATCTCATCGTGGATAAACAGTTGGATCAATGACATACAACTGCTACTTCCAACTTCTGCTGTGCATACAAGTCAAAGCAGAATCTATTTGCATGTGTTCATTGTCAAACCAGCAAGATATCTGCTTTTTCTCTGTGGCCTCCTCATTCTTCCTACACAAGTCTGAACAGTATGGCACACCATATAAATTATGCCTATGCAGGATGCATTTATGAAAGCCAGGTCTGCCACAAGTAACTTTTTTTCTTGTTCAGGGAGAACAAATGCATCTCTTCCTCTATTACCTTGAATTTTGGACTATTGACACTAGCTGTACACGTTTTAATGACAGAGTGTTGGTGTTACTTTTTCAGTGATTCTAATTGATGTATGGTCTTAATATACACGTACAGCACTTAGTATGATACATAAGAAAATAAATGTAACATTGAGAGCTCAGACAGCAACAATGCTGGATATTATTAGGAACCTATTGGTAGGCAGTGAGAGCTTAGGGTAGCACTGTTTTTCATTCCCATGTATGTAATCTATCTAGGTATACTATTCGGTAATGGGTACAGATACTACTTGCATACTCTGGTTAGGGATAAAAGAGAATGTTACTTCATTAGATAAAGATGTAAGGATGATGGTATGAGGAGAAACATGGAATCAAAGGCTGTACTACTTAGCATTTTACATTGCTGGGATGCAGTGACCTTCAGCAGTATTCACTTTCTTTATTCCAGGTAGGGGTAAAGTGTGTTCACGGCTGCCTATCCCAGCGTTTTCCAGTATTTCCCACGGACTGTGGAGGACCCCCTGGTGTCCTTGCCATTCAGAGAAGCAGGAGGAATGGGGTGACAGGGACTTTATGAAATTCAACAAGGACAAACATGAAGTATTGCACATAGGAAGGAATAGTCCCTTGCAACCACAAGGAGCAGCTGTGCTGAGAGGACATGGGGGTCTTGGCAGAGAGCAATCTGAGCATGGGCCAGCACCATCCTGGGCTGTATTAACAGGAGCATGGCCAGGAGATGGAGATTATCCCCTTCTACTCTGCACAGGACTGCATTTATACACTAGGCCAGTACTGGGCTTCCTAATACCTGAAGATCATGGATAAACTGGAGAGTTCGGCAGATAGCCACTGTGATGTCTGGGGGCTAGAGCACTTGCTCTGTGAAGAGGGGCTGAGGAAACTGAACTAGCCAACCAGGAGAAAATAAGGCTTTGGGGTGACTTAAAAGGAGGCCTCCACCTTGCCGGTACCTACAGAGAGTTTATAAAGGAAATAGGATCAGGCTGCTGTAGTGGGATATGGTGGGGTGATAAAAAACAGCAGACACAAAGTGAAACAAGAACAGCTCAGTGTTCAGAAGGGAAGATCTTCCTCCCTATGAGGACAGTCAGGCTCTAGGCCAGGCTGCCTAGAGAGATTATCTAGTTTCCATCCTTGGAGGTCTTCAAGGCTGAAATAAAGACCTGAGTAACCTGTCTGGACTTCATGGATGAGCCACTTTGAGCAGGAGGTCCCTTCCCACACCACTTACTCTGTGATGCAATGAACCTATAACACAATCCAGCAGTCTTTATACATGCATGTCCTAGTTGCATGTAGCCCTTTTTCAGACACTAGTCCATGGCCATGGACACTGTAGCACATTAGCTTTATTAATTACTCTGTGAGCAAGGTTACAGGGTTCCTGCTGTAAAGATGAAATGCATTTTCCATGGTTGTGTGTTGGCTGAATATGCATAAGGAAAGCAAGACTCAATTCAGCGGCAGCTGAAATTCCTTTTCACTGCAACTCTCTTGTGGAGAGAAAGACTGTTTAGTGACATTTTCTATCCATTTACTCTTAGACCACCTGTGTACTTCTCCATTAACTCCATTGATTTATTTATGAAGCCATTATGAAGAAAAAAAAGCACAACCCTAGGCGTTTCTTCTTCTAATGTTCATTCTGTTAGGCCAACTAGCCAATCTTTCAGACTGCCCTGAGGTTGGGATGCTCTTCATACACCTCAATTGAGCCTTCCACCGCTAGACTGGAATGGGGGGGACTCGAATGAGCCCAAGTATCGAAACTAAGTCTTTTCCAGCTTGTGCTGGAAGCCTCGGGCTGGTACAAGCGTGTGAGCGCGGGCGGGAGCGCAGTGCCGAGCCCGAGGGGCTGCGGGCCGCCCTCTTCCCCCAGCGCGCATTTCCCGCCCGGCGGGGCTGGAGGGAGGGAGGGAAGGAAGGCGGGGAGCGGCGGGGCTCGCTCCGCCCGTGCCTCCCTCCTTCCCTCCTCCGGGCCAGCCCTTCCCTCCCCTGGCAGCATCGCGGGCGGTGTCTCGTCCGCGCCCAGCTGGCGGGAGCCGAGGGGCACCGTCCGTCCGTCCGTCCTCCCTGCACGGCCCGGACATGTTCCAGCTCCTGCGAGGCTTCCTTCTGCCCGCGGCCGCCTGCGACGGCAGCAGGGATGGCGACTCCCGCTACGCCAACCTCTTCCGAAAGCTGGACCTCAACGAAGACGGCAGGGTGGACATTGCCGAGCTCCAGACAGGCCTCCGGGCCATGGGCATCCCTCTGGGGAAGGAGGCGGAGGAGGTGAGCGCGGCCCGCAGGCGCTGCCGAGCGGGCTGTGCCGGCCCTGGGCAGGGCAGGAGGGGAAGGCAAGGGAGGCCAGGGAGGGGAAGGGGAAGGCAGGGCAGGGAGGGGAAGGCAAGGGAGAGCAGGGGACGGGGAAGGCAGGGCAGGACAGGGCAGGCAGGGCGAGGCCGGCCCGGCCGCTCAGCCCCAGGGTCGGGGCGCGGCTGCTGCGCCCCCGGGAGCCGCCTCCGCCGCCTTGGGGCCGCTGCTGGATGAGGCAGCCTCGGGCCTGGCGTTTTCCTTGCCCGGGCCGCTGTTCCAGGCCCGGGGCCGCGTTGTGCAGGCACGCCCGGGTTGTAGGCGAGGGGTCCCGAGCGCGCACGGCTGTCGGCGGCTCCTCTGCCAAGTAGGTTTGGTTTACTCGTCACGGGTGGACTTTGACGTGCTTTGACTCCTTCATGAGTGATACTCGATAGCGCATTCCTCTTCCAGCACGGTAAAGCATGGTAATTTACAGCTTTTGTCCGCCGCTCCACCCGTGATAATCTAGATCAGAGTAAATTAGGGTTTGCTTTGGGCAGCAGGTACTGTAAACCTGCATAGCCGTAGGTTGCAATTTCAGAACTAGTTATTTAAGCTAAACACATGGAAGTTATTCTTCTTGGCATGGACTGTTGTCAGATACCGAGGCCCTTTATTAGAAAATGCACACTTGTAACAGTGGCCGTCAAACCAAGAAACTGACAGTGCTGAAACTCTTTGTGGTGTGGCTTCTGCAGCGCTCAGCTGGACTATTACCTTCCTTTGTCGCTTGTATCAATGTTGTGATCTCAGAAGTCAGTAAAACTGAAGTCATCAAGCATTCCAGTGTGATGCTGACTTACACTAGCAGGTCTGACCTGTAACCTGGAAAAGAAACTTCTCTTTCCTGATTATTTTCAGTAATCCCCAGGGATCAGCATATAAAATAATTTAATGTGCAATTCTGTAGGCACAAGTGTTGGTGTGGTAAGGCAAGTCACACATACATAGGTTCATTTAGGCGGAGCAGGTGTGGGGGGAGCTACTATTGTAGCAATTCTGCTTGTTTCAGTTTAAAGAATGATTCCATTGCATTCCACTGCCCTGCCTCTACCAGCTGTTGCATCCTTTCTGAAAGAGGTGCAGGAGAAGGAACTTAAATTTTAACTACATTGTTAAAAGATGTGTTGGGTCAATAATTCAGTGACCTTATGCTGCTTGTGGGACAATTTTGACCTGTGGCCTTGTTATTTGGTTTCTGTTCTGCCTCCTTCTGTTGTATTTAATTCTCTGTCTCCTATACTTAAGAGAAAAGTATCCAACAGGCCTCTTGAGTTGAATGGTGTTTATGCAAGAGTATAAATGAAAGCACACTTTCACTTCAGTATTGCAGCTGGTCAAAGTCATCTTTACAGTAGGCATGTTTGGTGTTCTTAGACTTTTTGTAATTAAAAGAGGGACAGATTGGCCTTTCTGGTTATCCATGAGAGTTGTCAGTGTTCAGAGGATGCTAGCTGTGAACTTCAGTCACACATTGTACACATATTGATGTAAACCTGTTGTACCAGTTTGACTGTAACAATTTGGGGGGTTTACTTATATTGAACAATGGGGAAACAGGTGATCAGCTAATTTTCTGGTGTTTAACAAAGGTGGTCTTCCCACATAATTCACTGAAAGCCCTGTTGTGCTGCTGAAAATTTGAGCAACTTAGAATTGAAGTTGCAAGTTCTTTCTCAAAATCAGTGATCTTCATTAGTAGTGCACATCTGAGTAGGTGTCAGATTACTCTCAGTTGCTTCAGGATAAACTGAAAGGGATACCCATGAAATAGATAGACACAAACTAGACATACCTGGATGTAACAGCAGAAACTGCTGCCTTAGTAGTTAAAGATGCACAGAGTAAACAATATGAGTCATCTTCTCATTTGGGAGGGGTGGAGGAATCGTTGGAGTGCAGGTGAACTTCTGTGTGCTCACTGTTTAAACTGTGGTGGGCACAGTTGGAACGAGAAACTAGAGTAGTGCTGTGTACCTGTTAATAACTAGACTTCTTGTAATAGGAGAGCCTCAGTAAGTATTGCCTTCTGCTTCTTTCCTGCCTTTATGTGGCTAATCTGCTTCCTGTACCATCTTGCAGCTCAAAGCCGCCTTCTCCCACTTCAAGCTCTACTACAAGCTCTAAAGTGATGTTGAATTCACTTTTCTTACTGCTTGGTAAAAAGGTATTTTATTAATGAAGTCAGATATTGAATCATCATTTTGGAGAGGCAGAAGTAGTCTTATAATTACTGATTACTAATGAGTAAAGAATTGAGACATGAAAATATTAGATGATGAGGCAAAGTGTTATCTACTGAATAATATCTGCTCAGCCCTGCCAGCATAGTGGCACCATGGCACAGGCAGAGCTTGGGATATCCTAGAGCAGAGTTAACTTTGGTGCATCAGAGATTCAAACCTCATTATGTTGATGCTGGTCTGTTCTAGGTTTCCAAAAATCTCTTGCAAGGCTGGCTTCCAACACATAGGATGAAGTCTATATACCTGGGAGTGTTGGCTGTTGTTCTGAGCTGCACAGCTGCTTTCTGGCTAAGCTGTGGAAAAGGGACTGCTTGAGTGTTCCTGGGTTTCACTGCTAAGTCAGTTGGTTGATCCAAAGTTGTACCACCTTCACGGTATAGTGTTTGTGCTACTGGTACTGCTTTGCTCTTTTAAGTGCAGTTCCTCTCTAGAAGGAATATGCCTGTTTTAAAAGAGAAAAGCTACTATTCATTTGAATAATAGACTGCTGGTATGCACCTTCCATCATCTGTGAACCTGTGTGGTAAGCTTTGGAGGTGGCTTGCATTTCCCTCTAAGGAGGAATCATTTTTTCCCCCATAGCAAGACATCATAGCTCAACCTGACAAAATCTCCTGACTGTGTTCTGCTTGACCTGCCTTGTGGCAATATCTGACAGACAAAAGTAAATGACTGGAAAATCTGGAATGTGTGCTGCTTGGAGGCTGCCAGGGTGACTCCTGTTTTATATTGTAGTATCTTACCTGCCAGGAATGGGTTACTTTGCAAAGCTTTGCAGGAGATTCCCAACATAATGTCTCAACATCTATGAAGGAGGAATTCAGTGTGGCAACTATCAAATATTGCTCTACAAGCAATATTAACAGCTTTTGTTCAGTGACTTTGATAAGCAGGGACACTAAATAGAAGCTGGGATCAGATCACAAATGATCTCATGCTGTGTCTTCAGAATGCCATGAGTCTTGTGGGCGGGAGCACCATAAATGGTGTGAATGGTTGGGTGAAGCACTATTTTTGTTCATCCTTTCCTTCTGCTGCAATCAGTCCTTACAGTAAATCTGTAGGAGGTGAACCCCCTATTTCAAACTTCAGTTTGTGATAGGAGCAGCCAAGTGTTCAAATTCAGGTGCTATTTATACATTGAGTTCTGGAGCTAGGAGTGGGAAGATGTTACTGAAATGAATAACTACATTCTGGAACCAGTCTAATGATCTTATTTGGACTAACTCTCTTAACATTTTGGCGTAAGCCTTTGGCAACATTAGAGCTCTTTTGGATAAAGGAACAGCATGAAGAGACACCTCTGTGTGGTGGAGACAGGGCCAAATGAGACTAAATTCACAACAATCAGACTATCGTCAGTTTAGAGTAATTGACTGTTTCCTAAAATTTGAGTCTAATCAAGTCTAAAAATACTCAGAACATTTGAAGTATGTTTCTGCATTTGAAGCACAGGAAATTCAGAACTCTGCCAAGTGAGGCAGGCCCCTGTGCTGTGCTCCACTGCTGTGTCTCAGCATGGGGATGGGTGAGAATGGCCCAGGTGTGTTTTGTTTCCTTCTGTGTGTATTGTTTCATTCTGTGCTTTTCTCTGGCCTCTAAAACCTGTGGCTAGACAGTGCTTCAGAGCTTGGACTTTCCATAGCAGCTCTTAGTCCAGAAGGCACACACTTGTTTAGTAACTGAGATAAATATGTCCTTAAAGACTTCTCCACTGCTTCATTAAGGTTTTTGAACTTAATTTTGGTAACTTCCCCTGTGTGGCAAAATTGAAAGGGTAGTGGACCAAGGTAACTGAAGCCTCCATTATGTTGTAGCTTGGCTGGAAACAGTTATTACTTTGGCAACTCTGAGGAAGATACATGGGCATCTTATATAACACTGTATCTACTCTTAGAATTGATCATACCTGATATGCAGCATTACAGTCTCAAAAGCTTCAGTACTTCCCTGTCTCTGTGTCATTCTTTATATGCATTGAAGCTTTGAGTTTGCCCAAAACCTGCTATTACAGATTTAGATTCGGATTCAACTTTTTATCAGAATAGATGTCATGTGATTGTAGAAAACTGGAACCATTTAGTTCCTTTAAACTTCACTTTTCAGATCATAACAGATGTGATGATTGTGATTGGTTATGGAGACTTAATTGTGAAATTCCACAAGTATCTTCAGTAATGTATTCAATTTGTAACTTTGAAATTGAATGTATTCAATTTACTTTGCTTTCATTGTAAGCAAACATGTAAATCATTATTTCATTTCTGCGTGTACAGCTTCAGAAGCTTTTAAATTATACGTGCTGTAGTCTCTTAAGTCTCCACATGAAAGAGCAAGATGAATCTGAAGTTTGTTTTCATAACACTTTAAACATCCAAGGAGATAAAATGAATTATTTTTTAATACTAACTTGGTAGTTTTTTTTCCTGAACAGTGACAGGGTACAGTGAATGATTGATTCATCCTCCTTTTGCTGCAAAGTGCAAGAATGCCAAGAATTCCCAAATCTGGGAAGCCTCACCTCTGAGACATCTCTTAACTGCTGTGTTGAAATGCTTTGCTGTATCCCTGTCTTGTGACAGCAGTGTGTTGCAGGTGAACAAACAAGGGAAACTCTTAAATCTTTTGAGAATACATGGCCAGGATGCCTCTGTAGCAGAGTGGTCCTTTTAAATGGGAAAACTCAGTCTACCAAGTATGCTCAAAGTCAAAAATACCAGTGTAACTTGCAAAGAATGCTCAATGAAAGTTCAAGGGATAGTTTGCATCTTCCATGTATGCTGTTTCAGATTCTTGAAATTTAATTCATAGCTATGAGTTGAGAGAGTTTATGCAGGTCCTGAAGGAGGAGGCTCTGCGAGGCATTTTGGGAGAGCGTACTCACACTTGCATCTTGTCCTTTTTTGTCTCGTTTTCTAGAGATTCTTTTAGCTGACATGGACCAGGGAGAAGATCTCAGCTGGTGCTGTCCTGCTGCGGGGAGGAGCAGTGCTTAGGACAGGGAGCAGGAAGGGGAAGCTCTGCAGCTGAGAGCAGCATCTGCTGCTGTCAGGGGTGCAAGTCTGCTGTGCTGGAGTGGGGGCTCCTCACCTCTCTCTGCAGCAGGTTTAAAGGGCCTGCTTGGAGACTGTTTACATGTTGGTAGTATCCTTTGGGAGGCAAGAGAGTAAATAAGCATGCTGAATTTGGACCAGTTGGGAGGCCTTTAGAGACAGTGCAAATTCCTGTTGTACTCAGTGTTGTGTTGAATTTCTGGAGGTGAAATGTCAGTCTAGTTCGTGTGTTATGTGGACTCACTGGGCTATGATGCTGTGTGAACACATCCTCAGGCCCTTTCTCTTTATTCTGGATTTATCTCCTAACTGATGTAGTTTGACAAGGCTGGCTTTAATAATCTTTGCTAGTGTTTTTTGGGTTATCATCATCTGCATAAATTTGTGTAGTCTTAGCAGATATAAATAGGAAAAGGACTGTTGTCTGCTATGTGTGCAGTAAAGGGAAAAGTGTTGTGTATACTTCAGCTGTGACTGAATTTGGCATCCAATAATATTACAGCTGAATAATTTAAAACTGTAGACTGCAGAGCTGTGTGAATGGCTCAAAAAATACTTTAGAGGGAAATAATTGAAAAAGGGGGAAAAAAGGAAAAAATGTCATGATTGGTTTTATAGCCAGTACTTCTGATTTTGAAAGCAAATGTGAAATGTGTGAATGTCTAAAAGCATGATGATGTTCTTACTGTGGCCCTGGAGTTCTTTGTATGCAGCATTTTTATCTGTGCCCTTTGAAACTGGTTGTAGAACAAATAATTGCTACTTGCACCAGTGCTGTTTTGTGCTTGTGTCTTGTAGATAGCATGATAGGAAACCAGTAACTTCTTGATGAATCACTTCCTTTTAAATATTCTTTACATTATGTTAATTAGCTGAAATACCAAGCTAATGAATAGATTGGTAATCCTTTGTACTCAGCAGCCCCACCTTTTGTGCACAGTTCAGTTTTGTAAACAGAATGTAAAGGCTCATGCACAATACACAAATAATGGCACTAAATAATGTAAAAATTAGACTGTGAATTTAAAAGTCTACATAAAAACATCAATATTTCTAGTGTATTGCATTCTTTTTCTTTACATTGTAGCCATGAATGTGTTAAAGTTCATAACTTTGGCATAGAGCAATCTAATAATTCATCAGGACACTTATAGAGAAGGCTAGGGAGTTTTTGATGTGTATATAAAGCCTGTCTGTAATTCTTTTTTTTAACAGACCTGCTGACTTACTTACATTTCCACACCAAATACAGAGGTCTTCTGACAGAGTAGGAATTCAACACTGCAACATGATTTATATTACGGGGAATTTGTAAAAAAAATACTTTCAGTGTTTCAGTCTGCTCGTGGCCTCTTGTGTTGGTTGTTGCCTGGTTGTGCAGGACTTTGAAAGTAGCTGTATTAACAAAATATGCAACAGAAAAAGAATAAAAATATTAGAATTATGAAGAAAAAGGAAGAGGAGGAAAGACAAAGGTGACAGTGTCATGACTAAATAGGTCGGCACAGGAGCATTTTAGTCTGTTTGAAGGCCTGTAGCATTAAAAAGAAACATCACAGAATCATAGCATTGTTTGGATTGGTAGTGACTTTTAAAAGGTCTTGTAGTCCAATTAAATTTCAACTATATCAGGTTGCTCAGAGCCCCACCCAGTCTCACCTCAGATGTTCCCAGGGGTGGAACATCTGCCAGGCTCAGGGCAACCCGTGCCAGTGTTTTACCACCCTCATAGTTAAAAACTTATTCCTTATATGTAATCTAAATAGGCACTCATTACATTTAAAACCATTGCTCCCTATCCTATTGCTACAGACCCTGCTGAAAAGTTTGTCCCCATCTCTTTTTTAAGCCCCTTTAAGTACCAAGAGGCTGCAATAAGGTCTCCCTGGAGCCTTCACTTCCTCAGTCTGAAAAACTCCAGCCTTTGCTCACAGGCATCTCACAGGAGAGGTGCTCCTGCTCTCTGATCATCTTTGTGGTGTCTGTCCTGTGCTGAGGACCCCTCAGTTGGATACAGCACTCCAGGTGGGATCTCATGAGGGCAGATAAGAGGGATGGAAGCTCCCTTGAGCTGCTGGTCATGCTTCTTTTCCTGCACTCCAGGATATGATTGGCTTTCTGGGCTGCAAGCACACATTGCTAGCTCCTGTCATCATCTAAACTGTCTTCATATATCTGTCCGTAATTAACAATTCTTTATGTGGTCACCATTTCATTTTGTCCACTGAATTATCCTTATTGCTTGGGGTTGCAGTTTTTAGACAATGAGAAAAGAAATGGTGTGCCTTGAAAAAGAAACATTTGGATCTGGGCCTTTGTAAAGGTGAGGTGATTGATTCCACAGTAAGGCTGTAACAAGAAATGGCAGGTTTTATGTGGCAGGCATGCCAAACATTGTTTCCCAGGACTCCTAAGCAAGTGTTGGCACCTCTGTTGGTTCCTGCTCTATTGTAAGCATGCCTATTTTAAAATGTGTGTAGTTTTCCTCCACCTGAGAAGCTGGTGACCCAGGCACTGGCAGAGTGACAAGTGGCTGTAATTATACAAAATCTGGTAGTGTATTAAATGCAGAACAGCAGAGTTGGATTCAGTGTTGAACTGAAGTGGGGGATGATTGACTGATGGAGTGGTTTGCTTGTGGAGCTGTGGGATCTCCTTCCTTGGAGGTGTCCAAGACTCAGTTGGATGTGGTCCCACACAGCCTGATCTTATTAGACATGCTTTGAGCTGGGGTTGAGTTCAATGGACTCCAGAGGTTCCTTCCAACTTGAATTATTATTTGATGCTGTGAAGGGGCAGTTTGTACCTAGGACTTAGTGTGCCAGGCTCCCCACAGAATCCAGGAGGTGTCTTCCTGCTGGCCATGCCCATGGAATGTGGAACCCCCCAGGAGGAAGTTTCTGCCTGCCAAGCAGAAGACAAGCTTCTTTTGGTGTTCCTGTTACTTCCACAGACTTGCAAATTACTGATTTTAATCTGAAACTCTAACACCCACCTAATCAGTTCATTTAATAGACAGCAAGCAGCTTTTGTTTGCATGAGCTTTTAGATTTGTACTGAGAGAAAAACACATGTGCCATACGTTTTTTGCTCCCTGTCATTTCTGTTCTGCTTCACTGAGAGTGGCTGAGACTGGCTTGAAGCCTGGAAAACAACTGTCAAAAAAAAAGTAGGAAGTGGAGAGTATGTTTGTGCTTACCCTTTTCTCATTGTTGCAGTATGGAATCCACTTCTTTGGCAGATGAACTGAAAGGTGCCTCCCTTCACACACAGAAATCACCAGCTCTCTGAACTTCCTAGGAGTTCCTGTTTTCTTTGGCTCACATCATCCTTAGCAGTGGAGATTTTGCAGTTGTAATTTAGTTCAAGTTTTGTCCTATCTGTGAGCCAGAAAACCTTGTTCTGCATTTTGGTTTGTGTAGTTCAGGTAGCTATAGGGAACAGTAGCAATTACAAGTGCCCCATAAGTCACCTCTTCTCAGGAAAGCCTGGGGGCCCAGCAGGACACTCAGACCCTGCAGCAGGAGGTGCCATGCATGGACTGAAAGATGATTTGAGATTGCAGTGTCTTTGAGAGGGGACTCTTCAGACTAGAGTAATTTTTAATGGTGAGGTTTGGTTGGTTTCTCATTTGGGTTTGTTTGTTTTTTTTTTTTAATGATTAATCTACTAGTCTTTCTTAATTTCTTGTTAGAAGGTTGTGGTCAGACTGTATCCATAAAAATCTATAAATGTAAACTAACTTTTTTTTGTAATGGGAGATTGTGAACAGCTTTAACTGTATTGACAGAGGCATAAAACTGAATTGATGAGTGTATCTATCTGTGTTGACAGGTTATTAATAGAAATTGAAATCAAGCTGGACTTATGACTATACTAAGAACACTGTTTTTCAAAGCTGATACCAAATCACAGTTATCTGAATATGTGGTATCTTGAGTTGATTTTTATTGTGTACAAGTGCTGTATTATGGGAGGTAAATAATTTGCTCATTTCACTGTGGTGTACCACATCATTATGTGCTCCATTTCATTGAGAAATCCTTGATCATCTTATAATTTTGGTTTTTTGAGATGAAGCTTTAAAGTACAATACTTTTTGTAGAGTGATAGGGAAGATGAAGGAGGCAACATACATGCATTTAGATGTCTTCAGTCTTTTTCAGACACCTGCAACAAATACACCAATTTTCAGCTTCCTTTGTGTTTAGTTTCTATAGCCTAGAACTTGTTGGACTTTGGTCTATTGAGGACCTCTACTAATTAAAGAGGATTAAACAAAATTAAAACCAGATTTTGCAGATTAGAACAGGCATTCAAATCTTGTTGAGGGTTACTTTATTCAGAAATTACAGTTGCACAAGGCAGTCTGCTAAATAGAAGATATTTGGAAGAATTTTTGGCATATGCTTCACACATAACCTGAAGTGCTGTGGAACTGCAGTTAGTGAGTGCAAATAGATGAAAGTACCTTTTTCATGCTGAAGTTTTCTGGCCCTTTGTTGGTGGAGAAGTTTCTGCCTGGGCTGTGTTTGAGACTTGTTTCCTGCAGCCCTGGCAATTGCATACCATGCATTCAATGCATAGTTAATTCTACATTAAGTGTTTCTATCTGCAGGACAGTTCCTAGGAAGCACATGCAAGAAAGGAAGATAAGTGTGTTTGTATTTGTTACAAGTTTGTTTAAAACTGTAGTCAGGGCTTCAGTTTGAAGCAGAAAGCCAAGTTCTCTCAATCACTGAGGGCTGGAATCCCAGTGGGGCAAGATCTTTGTAATTTTTTGGTCAGCATTTAAAGAGTTAATTGCTGTTTGTATTTTTTTATCTTTATAATTCATAATTAATAGACCACTTGATTAAGATGATAGTCAAGGTTCTGCTTATTTTACAGACAAATTTCATGTACAGGAAACTCACAGGCTTAAACTTGTTCTCTCTCAGGTTTTTCTCCTGTCCTCCACCTCTTCCTCCACAAATTATTTGGTACTTGTAGGTATAACTTGCCAGTGTTGGTAAGAAACCTTAACATTTCTGCACAGAAAAGTTATGTAAATAATAAATCATTCTTTCTTAAATACATATTTATTACCAAGTGTTTTCTCTCCCTATGCATATATTGTGTTAAATTCTGAAAAAAAATGATGCTTTGTGACCTGCTGTAATTTGGACAAATAAAATATTCATTTTTCTCTCAATAGAAAATTTTTAAAGCTGGGGATACTAACCAGGATGGACAGCTGGATTTTGAAGAATTTATGCAGTATCTTAAAGAACATGAGAAAAAGATGAAACTGGCATTTAAGAGCCTGGACAAAAACAATGATGGTATACTTTGATTTATTTTATATGTTCAAACATTGTTAGAGGAAACTGCATTAAAAGTAATGTAACTTATATTTGTCTGAACTGGAGCAAAAAGTTGTTAATATGGAATCCTTACTTCTTTTCCTTAACATGATCATAATTAAAGTTTGCTATAGATTGAAAACAAAATAATTAATTATACTCTTGATTCTTTCTATTTTCTCCAAATACACTGAATTGGGGTTCCTTGTTCCCCAGATGGAGAAACTGTGAGGAAATTTCTGACTATTTCTAGCTATTAAAGTAAACCAGTTTTTAATTAACTGTATATTTGCGTCTCATTTGCTTCGTCCTTTTAGTAGACCATCAAAACACATCATCTGTGGTAAGCTCATTTTTAAATCATCTTTGCAATTATTCAGCTGTTACAATGATGAGCTCCAAGGTGCTATGTTTATTAAGATCCATGTTTTAAATATGTATCATCTTTATTTTAATGTTTCAAGGGAAAATCGAAGCCTCAGAAGTTGTCCAGTCCCTCAAGATATTGGGTATAAACATTTCAGAGAAACAGGCAGAAAAGATCCTGCAAAGGTCAGGAATTACTATTTTTTGAGGCAGCTTAATCTTCCTTGTATTGTTAATTTTTATATTTTTCTGTTTCTGAGAGGGGGATAAATGGGATTATGACTTTGAAAGGTGTTGGTAGCTACTATTGGAGCATCTGGTTCTGGGAGGAGAATGTTACTTTATTTCTCTGTAAATGTTGTTGATTGAAAGAAAGTTATAATATGTCTTTAAATGGAATAGGACAGATGCACTGATAAGAGAAGCATAATATTGAAAGGCCATGGCAGATTCAGCCTTGAAGTCACTATATGGAATTTACAGTCAATTGTTATTGATGTGATAACCCAAGTTAAAAAAAGGAGAGGGAAGAAAAAGCAGAAAACCAGAACAAAACCCCACCATTACTATTTCCTGATATAGTTTTGTTCAATTTCTTTTCAGTATTGATGCTGATGGGACCATGACTGTGGACTGGAATGAGTGGAGAGATCATTTTATGTTTAATCCAGCTACAGACATTGAAGAAATAATTCGATATTGGAAACATTCCACTGTAAGTTCAACTTCTCTTTTAACCTAGTGCAGCTCTTAAGTTCATCTCTGCTGTGTTAATTTGTGATATTGAGTACAACAGCTTCACACTTGTTATATTTCAGGTGTATCTGTATTGTTTGGTTTTCCTTTTCACTTCATGCTCTCCCATTTACAAGCAGGATTGTATCAGATGAGTTCCTTCTGAATGAACAACTTCATCTAAACTTTGCAAATAATTATCAGTAATTCTTAAGACAGAATCTTTTTTCTCTTTTGGAGATATTTCATAGAAAAATAATAACCA